>OVBX01001593.1:6828-28278 GCA_900406325.1 Erucastrum elatum | reverse complement strand
TTTTTTAGGATTCCTAGATCTAGTTTAGGATATGGAAGCAGCCGAAATGCAATGCCGAGTCATGACTCGCGTGGTCCATATAGCAGCAGTCGCCAGGGAATGGATTATGGAGGAGGTTTGATTTTGAACTTTCTGTATTGGCTTTAACATATAGCAATTCTTCATCGAGATGCAAAGACTTACATGTCTATGTTGCTTTACTTCAGGTTCGTATAGTAGCAGCGATGTAGGAGGAATGTACTCATCAAGCTATGGTAGTGACATACCACCACCTAGAAGAGATGTAAGTAGCTTCAGAATCGCTCTCTTTCACTTTTTTTGGAAAGTCCAAGTTGAGAGTAACTTTTGTATTGCTGGAATTACAGGGAGGAGGTAGCTCGTATTCTTCAGTATACTCAAGTCGTGGATTGGGTGGTAGTAGTTACTCAGGTGGCGGTGGTGGTGGTCCAGGATCATACTACTGAAAGTGAGTTAGTGGTAATCTTCTGGTTCCTTCTTCATAACAAAAAAATAGTCTGCTTCTTGTGGTGCATTTGCATTTGAATGTCTTAAGCATGTTATTATAGAACAAATGGATCTTCCAAGTGATTAAATTTGTGAATGGAACAGGTTTCTCCGCCAGGAAGGAGGGTTTGGCCTATGCAAAGTTATGCAGGAGTGAGCAAAATTGGCTGCAAAGCTATTAAACCTGGGGGAGATTGTTGGAATAGAAAGTAATAATTAAGGATAATGAATGGGGCTTCTTGTTTTAAGTGGCTTGCATCTTCAACTGCATTTGTATTTGAATCTGTTTTAGATGGTGTGACAAGCTTCAGTTATTATATAAAGATATTTTTTAATTCTTTTTTACATATAATAAAACTCTATTTGAGATTATCATATTTTATTTATTTATAAAGCTATCTTTTTATCAATTATTTATAAACATATTTCTACCCAATAAATTTATAGTAATAAATTATGATTAATCAGTGATACAACAGTTTACTTAATGAAAATGATTAATCAGGACTAAAAAGTTATTAGTTTTTAATTTATGTAAATGTATCTCACTTTTTAAATAATTCATAGAAATGTATTTAAGCGTTATCAGTTTCTAGAGGGTCTTCGATTCAGCTTTATCAGTTTGGCCTATCTATGTGATGAAGTATTGACAACTACTGGGAGCCTTGACAATGAAAATGGTTTCTTACTCCATTGATGTCACTTTCAAGTTCATCACACAACAATTTCTCCACTGCATATTCATCTGAATAAAACTACAAAAGGTGGACAGACACTTTATACACTTATTAATACAAAGCTCAACAACAACATTACTCACTCCACAGAAGACATTCTTCTCGCTTTCTTCCTCTTCTTCTTCTCCTCCTCCAAATTTTCCGACATGGTTTTAGCAAATGCCTCCACGATCCGTTGCTGAGACTCCAACACCATCTTCGTCCTCTTCATCTCCATCTCCATTCTCATCGCCTCAATCTCCCTCGTCATCTCCATCTTCTTCTCCTCCGTTCTCAACATCGCATCTCCAAGCAACTTTATCGCACTCGCCATCGGATTCTCAGACATAATCATCTCACTCCCTCCGTAACTGGATCCTGTTCCGACAAGACCTGTTCTTGAACTCGTACTAATACCGGACATTTTCGGTTCGATCTTACCGGAAAATCTCGGACCGGACTGCGCAACGCTCACTCCCGTCGGTATCCGAATCCTAATCCCACCGCCGCCGCCGCCACCGTTCCTGTTAAAAATCCTCCTTCCACCGCCGCTGAGTTGATAATCTTCGTCATCATCATCCGGTTTAGTCTCCGGTTTATTCTCCATAGCTTCCATACGTTTATAATGAACCCAGGAAGACACGAACCTCGCCACCGGCACGGATCTCGCCCTCTGGATCTCCGCGCGGTACCTCTGCCTTAGCTTCTCCATCTTGTGCCTGCACTNTCCGCGCGGTACCTCTGCCTTAGCTTCTCCATCTTGTGCCTACACTGAACCGCCGTCTTCTTCGGCGTCACGCCGGGACACGCGGCGGCGACCGCCTCCGCGACCTCCTCCCAGTGGTTCGCCTTGAGGTTCCCGCGGCTGAGAGCGTGCCATTTGTCGCGGTAGCCGTCGATTAGCGCGATCGTCTCCTCGAGCGTCCAGCACGGCGGAGGCAGCCGCCTGGAGGTCTTGGACGAGGCGGTTTTCGGATCGGTGGCGGAAGCTGGTTCCGATTGATCAGGAATCGAATCGTGAGTCGGCGGAGAATCCGGATCGGACATGGATCGGATCGGTGTGAGGAAAAAGAATGGATTTTCGCGGCGGCGGTTTCACGTTATAATCGAGGAGATAAGGGAGAGGCGCATGATAATTGGTGGATGGCGGAGGATAAGGGTGTCAGTTAGAAGCGCATATTAGCGGAGTTGGTTAGTGGTGGAAGGGTGGTGTGGGCAAACCGTCGTGGACGTTAATTACGACACGTGGGATAATTGTAGAGGGACGAAGCCANTTCATGTTGTGAAGATTGGCTAACGTGAGCCGCGTGTGACGGGAACGGTAGGTGGCGTATGGTAGACTTGCAGACCGCTCCTCTTGCTATTTTGGAATCTGCTTAATGATCCTTTTGGCGCCTTCATCTCGTTATTATAATGGCAATCTCATGATTGCTTAATTTAAGGCCTCAAAACTAAATTAAACCCCGATTTAATAAAGCTGGCCAGGCCCAATAACCTCCCGACTGGGAGAATCTATTACAGGCTGTCATATGTCATGTTTTATTTAAGCTAAAGAAGAAAGGAATCTCTCATGACAAACATGTGGGAACTGATCTATAGTTAAAGTGGAAGTGGTAACACTAGCTTTTTAATAGTTTATTGAAGTCTCTTTGTCGATTAGTGAGAAAAGACTCCAATAATTATGCTAATTATTCTGTGATTTATAAGCTTTAGTCAGCTTGTTCTTACCTTGAAGAATCTAATAGTTTTAAAAATTCAAGAATTAAAACCAAGGAAGGTATTTTATCATGTAGCACATACTTCATTATCACGCAGTCTCGTTTTCACACTATTATATATACATATGTGTACTTAGTCTCAATGTGGATAAATTAAAAGATTGGATATACTTTTGGGGACCCTTACGAAATGGACCACAGATTGATTGATGCAGCTAGGTCGGGAGACATAACAACACTTCAGTTGCTACTTCAGGAAGATCCTCTTCTTCTCGACCGTTTCTCTATGTCTTCTCTAGAGAATCCTCTCCATGTCTCAGCCTTCTCCGGCCAAGCCGCCTTCACGGCAGAGATCTTGCGTCACAAGCAAGATTTAGCTCTGGAGCCGAACCAACAAGGTTTCAGTCCTCTTCATATTGCTTCAGCCTCAGGGAAAATAGAGGTTGTGAGAGCGCTCCTAAGTGTCGGCCAGAAACATGTTCTATGCCGCTTGAAGGACAAAGACGGTTCGATTCCTCTTCACTGCGCCGTGCAGAGAGGGAGAATCGAGGTTATGAAAGAGCTAATTTCTTCCTTCCCCGAATCTATCAATGAAGTAAATGCTTCTCTTGAGACACCTCTTCATGTTGCTGTTAAGAACAGTCAAGTGGAAGCTACGAAGCTGTTGCTTGAAGAGATCAAGAAACGTGACATGTCGGAGAGGATCGTTAACATGGAGAATCGAGAAGGCAATACAATCTTGCACCTTGCAACTCTTGGGAAAAAGCTTCAGGCAAGTTGTTTCTTCTTTTTTTTTGAACAAGTTGTTTCTTCTTCTTTACCCATCATTAGTTTACATATACCTCTATAGATTGATCCTAAGATTATAGAACTTAGAAACAAATTAGTAATACCTTAGCATTTTTTTTAAGAATACGAAAACATACGCAGTATTTATTACTCATTTCACTTTTTTTTTGAATATTTGGTGTTTAAGAAATTTGTTTTTGTTCGAAATTAGATGATGTTTTTAATTTCCTATCTTTTATGCTATATAAAGTTTAGTATTTTGCATAATATTATTTCATTGGTTGAATTGAGGTTAAATTGTTAATTTGTGATGTTTTTGTATAGATTTTTTTTTTAAAATCTATAATTTCTTAATTATTGTTGGTCCATAAACTAAGAATATGTTACACCAAGTGCCCCATATTAAATAAAGTTCTGGGTCCGCCCCGTAGTTAACTGTGACATGAACATGCATCATGATTCATGCATCTATAATATTGTCTTATGTACAGATTGTGGAGATGTTGATTGGTGACGATGCAATACTCCCCGGATCGGTAGATGTAAACAGACAAAACAGAAACTGGTTAACACCAAAGGACATACTCGACGTGGTTATCGAAACCGAAGGAGGAAGTGTTTCTGAAATGTACAGAGTTGTTCAAATCTTTCAGACAGCTTCAGCAAATAACGCACGTACGGAACGCCAACGGCTTAAGCGTAGTCATCGTACCAGAAACCCTATTCGTATGATAAAGAATCATATAAGCGACGAGATCAATAACTCAACAAATGAACAACGAGAAACTCTAATGATTGTTGCAACACTCATAGCCACACTTACATTCACTGGAGGTCTTCAGCCTCCAGGAGCTTTCAAGACTGATGACGCTAACGGTGGTTCACAGAACAATGCAGCAAATACAGCAAAGACATCACTAGGACGATTTTTAGATAACATTTTCGGACAAAGGAACAGCACCGCAGGACAAGCGATCATGGCGGACAGACGAGTTCACTTCACTCTTTACTCTGCCTTCAACGCGATAGGGTTTTTGGTTTCGGTCGCGATGATCTCTCAGCTCACTAAAGGGTTCCCTCTGAGAAACTGGATGAGGCTTTGCATTATCTCAGCTGTGTCTACTTATTGTCTTGCTATCGTCTACTTAGCACCAGATGAGGATGTGTTTTGGGTCGTGGTTCTTGCGGCAGCGTTGCTCTTGGTTCTTCGTGAGCTTTATTTCTTTGTCAAATCATTGGTCAATGGCATTAAGGCTGCAACGAGTGACACTTAACTGATCACATCCTTTTGTTGTTGTATTTTTCGTTCTCATGTGTTTGCTTTATGTGTATGTTTTTCTTTCTATAGTATATATTAGTATTTTCTTCTTCTCATGTTTGTATCTTGTAACATCTAAATTTTATAGATATGTGTTAAACCAACAGAATAAACAGATTTTCCCAATGACACATTTTAATTATTATTTATAACAATTACACATAAATGATATAAATTATCTGTGCTTTTTAAAGTTACTTTTATAAGTAATGTAAGTTTTGGTTGCATAAATTAGAAGTATAGAAATATTTAAAATAAACTATCCAACATACCTTTTTGTTGTGCTTAGAAAACTGTTACTAAAAGGGGAATTAGATAGATAAATCTCTAAACTGTTTGTGTTTTTCTTAATATAATGTATTATTTTCTCAAGTGACAAAAAAAAAATGTATTATTTTCTCATGTTTGCTTTCATGTGTGTGTTTTTTCTATATATAATTTTTTTTCTTTATATAATGTTATTTATAACAATTGTAGAACTCAAATCTTGAAAATGGGGTTTCTTCCCTGATATTTGTCGTGTGAATTTGACTTTTTGAGATTAATAAAATATAAAATCTCGACGTGTGAAATTTTGAAATGTTCTGTTTCTCCTAATGCTTTTGACTTGACAAAGTTGAAAAATTAATCTCTTTAATGTTGAATTCTGGCAATGAGGTTTCTCTTTTGACCTAGCACAAGAGAAGACAAGATGGAGAGAGAGATGGAGAAGAATCCTTTAATGGAGGCTGCTCGAAAAGGAGACGTTGAGTTTTTACTCCGATCAACGGAATCAGATCCGACTCTTCTTGAAGTTATAATCATCAATGGCCAAGAAACGCCGTTACACGTTGCCTCCATCTACGGACACTTGAGTTTCGTCAAAGAAATGTTAAAACTAAGAGAGGATCTCGGACGAGAGCTGAACAAAGACGGATTCACTCCTCTGCATATTGCAGCATCAATGGGTCACTTTGAGATTGTTAAAGAGCTTTTGGAGAAGCTAAGCGGTGAGATATGTTTGATCAAAGGTAAAGAGAGAAAGATTCCTCTTCACTACGCTGCTATGAGAGGTAGAATTTGTGTTCTTGATGCGTTAGTGTCCGCGAATCCTCAATCTCTTGAAGAAGTCNAGTTTGATGGGTTCGTTGCTTTGTTGGAATGTCTTAAAGAGAATGATAAGCTTTGCGTGTTGAATAAGCAAGATCATGGAGGGAACACGGTCTTGCACTTAGCTGTTCAAAAACGACAGTTCGAGGTATCAATTCGTCAACCTTAGCCGATCCTGAGATTTTGGGAGATAAGTTATTTAGTAAGAATTTATATAAATCTTTTTACAAAAATTGAGAGCCTATATACATACTAATCTTAATTTTTCTATAAAATTTGGGGAACCATAGGCTAATGCTTCATTAGCATATTCTCATGACCACCGGTTCTGATTTCATTTGGTTTGTTAAGTTTATTTGAATTGTGCACCCATTGATATGATATTGCAGGTGGTTGACTGGTTGCTTAGCTCTAGAGGTTCTAGTAACACACTCCCAAGAGACTTCATTGAAGTAAACTCTTTAAACTCTAATGGATTCACACCTCTTGATGTGTTACTTCACCTTGGAGGAGGTGAACCAGAAGACGCAGAGATTCATCAGCTCCTTCTCCAAGCAGGAGCTGTAAGATCCAGAGATCACAGCACAAGACAACCAGCAGCAACAACGCCATCAGAAGAATCTCTAATGACACACCAGCAATGGATTGATTACTTCAAGCACAAGAAAGACAGAATCCCACCTAACGAAGTTCGCAGTGTCTTACTAGTGATCGCGATTCTGATAGCCACAGCAACTTATCAAGCCGCGCTTAGTCCACCTGGAGGTGTCTGGCAAGAAGATTATTACTGTATCGGTGGATACTGTCTAGAGAGTGAGACAAAAGGAAACAAAACCAAACCGGTTTACTACGCAGGAACAACTATAATGGGATCAAAGAGTTGGATTAATTATGGCATTTTCATCTTCTTAAACTCGGTTGGTTTTTTTACTTCTATTGAACTAATCTCATTACTTACAAAAGGTCTCCCTTTCTACCTTGAGCTACAAGTTTCATTGACTGCTCTTGCCTTGACCTATGGATTTGCAATGGCTGCACTTTCTCCTAATTTTGGACTAGGCTTGTTCTTCATGGTGATCTCTGTGGTATTACCCTTCTCGGCAGCAAAAATCCCGAGTTTAATCCGTAAACTCGCCAAGAAAACAAGAATCTATCCTCTCGGACGAACTACTTCAACAACCATCTCCTAAATTCCAATTCACATGTTTGTTTTTTTGAAATAGTTTTGTGTTGTTGAGTTTTGTCTATGAAGAGATGAGAGTCAAAAGGTTTGTGTTTGGTTTTGTCAATATCTATTATTCGTATAAAGTCTCACAAGTCACATTCAAGTTTGTCCACTAAAAAAAATAAAAAAAAAATTGTCCATTGACTGTGATTTCTAGATCGTTACACTGTCTCAGCTCTGCACATGTTCTTTTGCTCCCTTCATATAAACCATGAACCAACAAATATTATTCACAAATCACATTCATTATACCTTGTAGCTATTGTTATTGTTATTCACAAATAACCCATGTTTCTGATCTGACTTGGGTAGATCTTGAATATCATCAATACATAAATAATCATAACACTTGTGGTTATTCAACACCAAACAAATGCTTGTGGGTTATTCAACGTCTGGTGTACACTCCGGTACATTGGAAGTTGGGCCGTTGTCTGTTCCGATTTGCCCTCTATGGATTGAAATATTAATGAATGTATATGTATATGGTTATTTAAGTTTAGGGTTTACTGATGATGACATTTATAATTCTTTTAGCCAAGCCAGTCTGTAAAGATGAATCATCACCTCTGTCCACATCTAAACATATATTGTATATAGAGAGAAAGCGAGAGAGGAATGGTAATGAACTTACTGGCTTAATTGATTAAGACAAGATAAGAGAGTCCCTGCCGACTTATCCTATACACTACAACTACAGATACACAATAACATTAAATAAAAACATTGATGTGAGATTCTGTAAATCAAACAGCGAGTTGTTGTTGTTGCTGATGAGAAGCTTCTTCGTCGTTGAAGGTAATGGCAGATCTTGGTGGGACAGAGAGTGGCTGAAGAAGAGTCATTTCCTTTTGAAGATAAGAGAAGTAAGTGTTGAATGTGTTTGGCGTCACGTTTAACTCAAAACCTAATCCGAATGAGAAATCTAGCTCCAGAAGATTCATTTCCTTCGTGCTTATACCTCCCACCTTCGCGTAATACGCATTGTTGTGGTACCTGTTCAGCAAAACCAACTCATTTATATAAAAGATCGCACCTTTATTCGTATAGCCTAAGGTCTAGAAATTCAATTTCGGATGAAGAAACAGAGAGAAACAGAGCAGACATCTTGAGATTCAGACAAAAACAGAGCAGTCATTTCGAGATCATGACAAAAAAAACAGAGAGAAACAGAGGAGCCATCTTGAAATTCAGACAAAAACAGAGAGAAACAGAGTATCCATCTTGAGATTCAGATAAAAACAGAGTAGCCATCTAGAGATTCATACAAAAACAGAGAGAAACAGAGTATCCAGTTCAGACAAAACAGAGAGAAACAGGGGATTTGACTGATCATCATTCATAAGCTGTGGTAGTGATTATGAGCTTAACCCTCGAAAAAAATTCGATTTTGATTTAAAAAACGAAGAAACATACCGATCATCGAGAAATTTAGCAGAGACCATGACACTGGTAATGAGGAGACGATGAACGTTAAAGGAATTGATGGGAAGCGAAGGTTGTCTGTGAGTAAAGCGGTCGAGATAAACGTAAGCCACGACGAAGCAAGAAGAACTACAGTTCGCGTATTTGAAAATCCTCTCGAGGTAGCTCTGTATCGTAATGGGTGGTTGACTCAGCCCGTGGAACACGGAAACGCTCTGTGACTGAGTTGCGACTCGTCTTGTAAGATCGTTGGACTCGGCAACTCGTTCAAGCAGCGAGGATAAGAAGGCTATTAGTTTCGGCATTACTCCTGGATTCTCAAGCTCAGCCATTTTTTGTTGTGTTTGTTGAGAGAGAAAGTTACTTTTATTTTCTTCTTCTGTGGGATCTTTGCACTGTTAATGGCGGGTGTATAAGTTGGTCGTTATATACTATTGGGTAGTTAATTCAATCTAATAATTTTATTTTATTTAATATAGTAAGTAAGTATTCTCTATTTTTATTTAATTTCATCAGTAGATATCCTCTCTATTATTAAAATTGAAGTACAAATATAAATTACCTTTTAGTTTTCAGTTTTATTTACAATGCTATGCCACTGAAATAATTAAATGAACTTATATTTAAGAAATTATTGTCTATTTCTATTTAATAAACAGTTTTCTAAATCAATTTAACTTAATTTCGCATTTAATATATTTCGTAAAATAAATTAGCTGATTTTTAGGAATATTCATATTTAAAATTTATTTTAACAATATTAAAATTGGATAATGTTACGATTAATTATTTTGAACAAAATTCAAGTTTAAATTTGACATTAAACAATATTTTGAATATTCCTAAAATATATGTCTAACTTACCATTAATTATTTTGAATAATAAAATCTTTATATGCTAAGATTTTAAATATTTTAAACTACTTATAGAACAAGATGAAATATTTGTGATTCAATATTATTTTAATATAATTAAATCTCATCTAAGATTATATATTTTCAAGAATTTTTAAGTATATGTTTAACAATTTTGGTTGCTATTAATTATTTTCAACAAAAAAAATAATACTGAAATTTAAATATATTTGAATAATTTATAAATCAAATTTTAATGTTTATAACCAAATATATTATTTCTAACGTATCTAAATTATCCATATTTGATCAAAATATTTAAATTCTTTTTATATTTGGCAAACAATTTTATGTTACAAAAAATAATACTCCAACTATCAATAGGTCAATATTAATTTTTCAAAAGTTTAATAACAAATACGAGATACTATTTTTATAGCACAAAAATTATTCGACTGTTGTGTTTATAAAAAATTAGAAATATGTAAATATTTAAAAATATAAACTGATAAATATTTAAATAATATTTATTTATATATTTTTTAGAAACTATATTTATTAATATTTATTTATATAAGAAATGAAAATAAATATTCGTCCGGTTCAGTTATAGTTTTTTATTATTATCTAGAGTGTGACTGGTGGGAGAGTAAATAGAGGAAGAACATAAAAAGTAAAGAACAGCTACAATGTGTTTCTCTAATAAGTTCTTTTTTCTACTTGATCGCTGTAAAATGAGACAGCTTTACTTTTTTTTTTTCTTTTGTAACTTGGGCTAACAAAATAAAATTTTAGGAATGTGTCTCTTTTGGATTTTTATGTTATTCACTAGTCATTAGCTCTTGTTCTATCACCGTCGGCGGTGGAACCGAAAAAATATAAATATTTCAAAATATATAAATAAACAACTCATTTGAATGAGCTAATGATTGTTCATGAATCTGAAAACTTGAGCTGACAAGAGCGAAACACAATTAACTATTGCATTAAATGTTATATTAAATCCACGAAGATAAAACGTAATGTCGCATCTCTTGTGATGTGCACGCAATTATGAAAATGTTGGTGTGATTTGGGAAATTTGTATGTAAAATGAATGAGTAATAATTATGTGACTTATTAGGAAAATGTATAATTATGTGTGATTTATATTTTGGTTTTGTAATGTGGAGATGGGATCCCATCTATACTAAATATACTATATGTTACATGACATGTGAGGAAATTTATTTAAATTTGAAAGTCACGGCGATGGTGATATTACGAAGTGCATGTGTTGCTAGTAATGTGAATCAGTTCCCATCCTGCTGGTAACCTTTCTATATATCCCAAAATAATTAGGACTGCTAAATATATATACTGAATACGTTACAGATCAATCTATGAATAATTCACTTTTTCGTTTTGAACTTTACAGAAGGACATTGCAACTTGACCATCACCTTTTAGAACGTTTCAAGTAATGCCTTCGGATTACTAGCTACATACAAACTGATGCATTTTGTAGTTCGTTAATGTTTTATTTTCTAAATAACATTATAGTAAAAGGTCCTAGCTACATTCATGAACCACAAACCGAAGTTGACAAAATTTGATTAGCGTGTACACGGTAGGGCTTATGCGTATCTTATTTTNTATTTTTTTTTTTTTTTTTTTTTGAAAAAAGGGCATTCAAATTTAAAGCATAAAAACATACAAAAGCATTCAGCCAACCAGGCAGTAGAATTGGGAATTGCCCATAGTACATAACAAACCCTATAGTCCACATAACTAAACCACAAATTTTTAAAACCAGCAGTTAGCCCAGTTGGAAGAAGGATGATGGAGTTTTACCGATGCCACAATTGGAAGATATCAGAAGCTAGTTTTGGAGAGCTTGTTCGAATCGCCGCTATCTTGTATATGATGTAGTTATTGATGGAGAGAGAGATAGAATCAGGGGGTCGGAAAGTGTTCCTGTGCAGCCGAGCATTGCGTTCTGTCCAGAGGAGGTAGATTGTACTTTGCCATACGAACAGTGTGAGAAGCTTTGCATGTCTTGGCCCTGTCATATTGAGAAGATCCATGAGAGTCCGGTCCCAGGAAGAGGATGTTGTGAGCCCCGACCGTCGACCAGCATAGTGCCACACCTGCGAGGAGTAAGTGCACTGAAAGTATAGATGGTTACGAGATTCATCAGTAGAATTGCATAGGAGGCAAGTCGAGGGACTGTTGAGGCCCCACGAAAGCAGTCGGTCTCTGGTCGGACAGCGGTTTAGAACAAAAAGCCATACCAGGAAGCAATGTTTAGGTGTTCCTCTAGGGCACCAAACCGTTTTTTTCCAAGCAACCACAGGGTTATGATTCTTTATCGCTCTGTAGACTGCTCCCGTGTTGAAAGTATTTGAGAAGACCCCATCTACTTTCCAAGCATACTTGTCCTCTGCCTCAGTAAGTGTAACAGTTGATAGGAAAGCCTGAATTAATACCTGTTGTTCTGACCTCGCTGCAGGAAGTAACCAATTCCCTTCAACATGGAGGCTTGCAAGTGTGGCAGTTTGGGATATTCCCAGTCGGGACCGGGGAGGGAGGTTTAAGTACTCTGTGAGACATCCATAAGGGCTCCAGTTATCACTCCAAAACCGACAAGTTCTTCCATTTCCTATTTCAACGCACAGCCTGGGATAGACAATACTTCTCAAGCGCAATAATCTTTTCACCAACCATGATTGGTTATTATTTTCTCTCATTGTCCAGTAATTTGATATGTCCCCAAGAAGAATTGTATCAATGAACCATGCCACCCAGATCGATCCTGCATTAAAAAATAGGAGCCAAATCAGCTTTATTGAAGCCGCTTTGTTCCAGCTGATAAGATCACGCACTCCCAATCCTCCTTCGTCTTTGGCAAAAGTTATCTGATCCCAAGCAACTCTAGCAGAATGATGACCCTCCAAAGTTCCTTTCCATAAGTAGGCGCCGCACATTGAGTTGATGAGCTTGATGCAGTGCTTTGGCAGAGCAAACGTAGCGCACCAAAAGTTGGTGATTCCCGAGATTACCGTATTGATAAGCAGCAAGCGACCAGCAAAGGAGAGGGATCTTGCAGTCCAAGAGTTCAATTTGTTTTTAACACTGAGTATCAAGGGCTCACAGTTTGACATGGTCAGCTTCCTCGTGCAAAGTGGAACTCCAAGGTAGCTTATCGGCAGAGTTCCATGAGAGAGTCCTGTTTCTTGCTTCAGGTGATCTATTTCCTGCTGTGATAAGCCACAAGAAAAGAAACAAGTTTTATCCACACTTATCCCCAGTCCCGAGTGAGCTTCAAAATTCCGAAGAACCTCCAAAGCCCCTTTAACTGACCCAACTGTTCATTCCGTGAAAATTAGCAGATCATCGGCAAAGCATAAATGGGTCAGTTTAGTAGCTTCACATAGATGGTGGTAGCCAAAGTCTCCTTGTTCTGCCGCTCTGTTGAGGAGAATGGAGAGACAATTCATCGTTATGACGAACAAGTAGGGCGATAGAGGGTCTCCCTGCCTTAAACCCCTTTTACTCTTAAAATATCCCTGAACCGTTCCATTGTAACCCACGCAGAAAGAAGGAGTACAAACACAAGCTTGCAGCCATCTCATATAAAACGCCGGAACATTTACCGCTGTTAAACAAGAGAAGATGAAATCCCAATTTACAGTGTCGAATGCCTTCATGATATCAACCTTTAGCGTGATTCTTTTTGGTCCTCTGTTTCTATGATAACCATTTACTACCTCTGCTGCAAGTACTGTGTTCTCTACAAGGAGCCTTCCTTGGACAAAGGCTGTCTGGTTTGGGAGAATAAGATCAGGAAGCATTGGCTTCAATCTGTGAACCAGCAGTTTAGAGATTGTCTTATACAGTGTGTTGCAGCAAGAAATGGGTCTGAAATCTGTGATGGCTGAGGCTCCTTGTCTCTTTGGAACTAGTGTGAGGATCGTAGAGTTTGTTGCTGAGGGGAGGAAACCTGATTGAAAGAATTGCATCACAGAGCCAATAACCTCTTGTCCTAACAGAGTCCAAGCTGATTTAAAAAACCCCAAAGTGAAACCGTCCGGCCCCGGTGCCTTATTTGCGTTCAACTTTCTCATCACTCTTGTTATCTCTTCAGGTGTGGGGAGCTTTAGCATGGAGAGGCAGAGAGCTTCTGTGCAGTGGTAGGTGAGAATATTTTGAAACCATAGCAGTGGGGTGGCCTGGAAAGGAAGCGTGTCTGGTGATAGGAGCTCCTGAAAGTGGCGTAACGCTAGATGACCCATTGCCTGCGGATCAGTGACAATGACACCCGAGGGAAGAGTGAAGCTGCGGATGGAATTGAAAGATGCTCGGACCCTTACTAGGCGATGGAAGTAAACCGTGTTAAGATCCCCTTCACGAAGCCAGTTTACTCTCGATTTTTGTTTGAAGTAAGACTCCTCTATCTGCCTCAGAAAACACCATTTATCATGAAGTTCTTGCTCCTGTTGGAAAAGATCCTCAGACGGGTTTGTTAGAGCCTCCACCTGCACAGCTTGCAACAACATGTTAGTTTGTCTCACTCTCTCTTGAATATCAGAAAAATTCTCTCTGTTTAATAATTTTAAAGCGCCTTTTATTTTTCTGAGTTTTAGCAGAGAGAAGAGAGATTCAACGCAATGTCACCGGCCTGATTCCACTCGTTTTCCAAGGTAGTTAAGAAGTTTGGGTGCTTGGTTAGGTAGTTAAAGAACTTGAAAGGGCGGGTTCCAGCTATGGGGAGGGGGACAGCGGTGTCTAGGAGGCAAGGGGTATGGTCTGAGAAGTTGGGAGGGAGGAACATGGCTTGGCTATCAGGGAAACGGGCAATCCAGTGGTAGTTTACCAAAAGACGGTCCAATTTTTCAGCAACAGGGTTAGAGGGACTCTTGTTCGACCATGTATGAAAAGGTCCTGAGGATCGGATATCAAACACACCAAGCTGAGTGAGAACATTTTTCAGAGACACCATGGGGGAGGTGAAACTGTTTACAGACGGAGATGAGTGCTCAGCGTAGTGTACTATCTGGTTTAGGTCTCCTCCTATTACCCATGGACAGTCTTGGAGAGAGTAGGTAATCTGGGTGTTAATCAGCTCAACCCACAGGTCTTGTCTCTCCTCATTTACATTTGATGCATAGATAGCGGTGAAAATGAACTTGAAAGAGTTTGCAAAAATCACTTCACAGGTCATCGCTTGCTTTGACTGGTTTAGCAGACGGACATCAGCAGGATACTTCCAAATAAGTATTATTCTTCCATCGGGATCACACTGGTGGTTGGATAAGTAGCTCCATCCCGGGCAAAGTCTAGGCAAAACATGAGAAAGTTGTGGTTCTTTTATGTGGGTTTCAAGTAGGGCGCCAAAAATAGGTTTGTTCAAAAGGAGCCAATGGTTGAAAGGAGAATGCTTATTAGGTTCGTTTATACCACGAACATTCCAAAAAAAGGTTTTTATACTCATAGAGAAGGTTCAGAGGGCACTCCTTTTGAGAGGAGCGAACCTTCACCAGGAATGGGATTATCGGCAGGGAGAAGAAGAAGGGGAGGGTTTAAAGGGGGATGGTTTTGATTCCTTTCAGTGGAGAGTTTGAGGGTTTTAAAAGAGTGGGAGTTTCCTGTGGAGAGTTTGATGGTTTTATTTGGGTGAGCGTTTAGAAGGGCGAAAGGATTAGGAGAAATAATAGGAGAAAGAGGAGGGGAAACATGGGGACACTTGAGGGATGGTTTGTGTTTAAAGGGGGTTTCTCGCCTCTGAGAAGAAGCCGAAAAAGTAACAATGGATGAGGTAGGGGTGGAGGGTTCAGTACGGGGTTTTAAAAATGTTGAGGGAGCAAGCGGGGGAGAGGTGAGGGTAGGGGTTTGGAAAACAGGTGAGGAGGCGGATGGTGCATCTTTCTGGAAAGGGATAGAGGGAGTGGAAGGGGAGGAGGGAGCGGGAAAAGTTGATGGCGATGGCCCAGCGGCCGGATTTGGGGGAGGGGGGATTGTTGGAGAAGTCTGGGCAGTGGCTTTAGAAGTTTCCTTAGAGAAGGATGGTTTAGGATCAGTGGGAACCCATTTTGGATTGGCAGTGAGGCAGTCTTTGAAGATATGACCAATTTGATGACAATGTGAGCATGTCGGAGGTGTCCAAGGGTACTCAACTTCAACAGGTATAACATCTCCATTTTGTCGTTTTAACTCTACTACTGTCGGCAAAGGAGTAGTTAAGTCTGCTTCCACTTTGACATGAGCAATCCCTAGATTAGTGAGATTCTTGGTATAGTCGTCAGTCTCTTTGGGCTCTCCCACTAACCCCGCTGCATAACTCAGACCCTCTTGGTGTCTCAGGTCAAAAGGGACACCTTTCAAGTGAGCCCAGATAGGGATGGAGACTAAATCAGGTGTGCTCGGTGATGAAGAGGTGGACCACTCTGCAACATGAAATATCGCAGTGCCCACATACCAGATTCTCTTCTGAACTACCTTCTTTCGTATGAATTCATTTGGGATCCTAACCAACATGGTGCGTTCCAGAGTATTGGTGTGGATTTCCAGCTTATTTCCTTTACCCCAAAGGAAGTTTAGGACGTTCTCAATAGACTTATACGATGGCATCTTCGCGAAAAAAGCTCCAACAATGAAATCTTTGTGCAGAGCTGCGCCCCTCTCAAATACTTCATTTGGAACAACAACCTGAGGTACACCTTTATCAGAGAAGATCCTTGGGGCTAAACGCTTAAGGCTACGACCAGCTTCCGCTCTCGCTCTGTGAACCCAAGCCGGAGCAGGAGCAAAGGGTTTAGAAGTAGGGGGAGGGTTTGGGTCGGAAGATTGAGGAGGGGGCGGGTTACTGGAAGGGGGGTCAGTAAAGGGGGGAGTAGAGGGTTTTGTGGGAGTATTGGTGTTTAGTGGATTTTCGGTTGATTGGGTAGTTTGGGTGGACAAAGGTTTCTGGGTGGAGGGGGAAGAGAGGGGAAAAAAGAGTTAGAGGTCGCTCTGTTTGAAAACAGAGGGGAATTGGAAGTTTGAGGCAGAGCTTGAAATCTCTCTGATTTTTCAGATAAAGTTCCAACGGAAACAGTAGTTTTGTTCCCAGATCCAGAAAATAGGGCCTGGTGAATCTGCGCCGCGATAGCAGCAGTATTTTGAGGGGATCTACCAGAAACATTAGCTCGATTTGCTGTCCCCAAAGGAGGAGAAATTAGCATCGGAGAGCTAGGTTTCTTAGGAGCAGTAACGGCGTCGGAAAGGGAGGGAAAATCGGCGGTGGGAAGGCCAGGGGGGGGATCAGGGGGGTCGGGAGGGAGGGTGGGAGGCTGGAGGACGGGACTACCAGAGGTAGACTGCAGTGGAATCAAGACCGTGGCTCGGTCGGGAGAGAACCAGGCGTTCTCTCTCTCGCTCATCTCGCTCTAACTATTGTTATATGTTATATCTAGTTTTATTTTTGTGATGCGAGTACTGATCGTCTACTGGATTAGTGCCTTAAGTGTCAAGAAAAATAACTAACTAAACATCACAGCCAGGTTAGATTTTAACTGATTGGGATATGGAGTGATGGAAAAGTAAAGCATGTCTCGTGAGAGAACTAAGAATAAAGATACATGCTAGTACATACGATATCGATATGATTTATATCGTAATAATATAGTATATAGTTTTCTGGAGCATTTGGGGATTACCACTAACTGCGTAACGTGTCTCTCGCTTCTCGTATCTCTTTTCATAATCAATTTCCATGTGACCCTCCCACCCAATTTAAATACTACATTTTCTGAAGTTTTTATCATACAACATTATATATAAAGGACAATAATTATATAATTTTCTTTTGATATGTTGATGTATATAGTATAGGTCTAGTCTAGTTGATACATAGAATTATATGAAGATCGGTGGACCATATTAGTTGGTAGCTAGTACACTTTTCCAAATTTCTGAATGCGTTTGTTAATATTTTTTTTTCAGTGAAACAACAAAAATCATATGTTTGTGGGCCTATAATGGGACGTTATTGAGTATTTCTCTACCTTATCAAAAAGCCCAACTAAAAGTGAATATTGTATTTGAGCCCAGAAATGTTGAAATGAAGATAAACACAAACAAATCTAGCCATATCTCTATTACTTTTCCAATAAATCTAATTGTAGAGGAAACTATTGTAATGGTGATCCGAGAGAAGAAAATCTTTACAATAATAATATGTTGAAACGAAGATAAACCAAAACAAATCTTAGAGATCGGATCATAAATCTTTCTTTTTGTCTCTCTAGGTTCTATGCATGATGACATGATGTTGCTATTGGTAGAGGGAATCAAATACCCTATGATATATTTTTTGCTAAAGTCCAAAAGAAAAAAAAATCTTTATGTTTTTTCGATCTTTACTTAACAAAGTATATTATTCCATGAAGAAAAACTATGTCATAATGAAATGAGAAGTGTTAACAAAACGCTGTAATAAGAGGTGGACCAATAAATGTAAAAGTGAAGGATGTGTCAGGGCACAAAATAGGTGGCTTACTCAGTTTTTCACTCCACTTGTGTCAGGCACACATTATAAGCAGCAAGTCACATGTCCTGACTCAATTTTAATGAGTTCGTCGTTCGCCATTAGCTTTTTGCACCTATAAATATATCAAGTAACCATCTCAATGTTTATAGAAAACCAAGTTTTTTTTTTCATAAAGCTTCTTTTCAAGTAGTTTGCACTGAGTATAGAGTGAATAAAAGAGGATGTATGCACTAGTAGATTTTAACTTGGTTTTCCATTACAATGGTCACACTGCATTTGCAATATCTTTCAAGAATGAAGGTGATGATGACGATGATGTAGTCTATGATTACGCTCCGGCTGCATGAGTCAAACATCTATAGTTATAACATCTTCATCATTGGGAAGAAAGAAGCTTTTCTAGCTATCTAGATGTAACCCTAATTAGCAATATATTTAGTATGTAATATCTAGACCATATATATAGACCATGAGCTAGTTTATAGCTATGTTGGGTTGAGCGTTGTTACTATTTATAAACATTGTAATAAAGTAATGAACTCTTTTGTATATGCTTTATGACTCATATTTAAAACCCGTCGTACCAGTTATATATTGTTGAATCGTGGGATCATAATCTTTTCCTGACGTTTGTGAAATATTACGACATGTCACATGTCTTACACTAAGCAACCATTTCAGATATGTATTTGTTTGCTTGTTATAATATTTACCTACTAGTTCTTTGTCAGTGTTGAGCGAAATGGAAATTAAATTGCACACTTGATTTCATTTTAGTGGAATTTCGCAACGACTAAAACTAATTACATAATTTTTAAACTGATAGTCTCCAGTTGAACCAATGTAAATCGTTTGTGATGATTTTATTTTCTTTCTAAGAGTCCAATTTGGGAACAGAAATATGCACGATATTGATTATGTTGGTGTATGTTCATTTTTCTTATCAAGAAAAAGACCTTCCACCTATATATTAAATATGTTCTTCATCCGGTGTAATAAGTTTTTAATTTGCTTCAAAATCACTTTACTTAATGATCGTATTCCGCGTCAGGTGATCAGCCTCAAACTATCCACTGATACTATATATGATTTTTATGTTATATTACAAACGAAAGTTTAGGAATACATATAAAATCTGATGATATACTCTTGAAAAACTCATGCAATATAAAATATGCAATACATATCACACATCCGTGCGCATATATCTGTCTATATGTATGTAGAGAGAGAGATTAGAAGGAAGAGAGACAATCATGATCGGGAGAAGCGGAGTCATCAGAAGGAATGTGGCTGTGACGACCTTCGTAAGTGGTAATTACCATTCTACAATCTTCCGACAGCCGCTCCACTCTCTTCTTCACCCTACAGTTGTTGTGCGTGCATCTGTAATAACTCCTGTATATTATTCATTTATGAATAACATCATTAGAAACAATTTAATATTCATTTAACCATACAATAATAATAATAATAATAATTAAACAACATGAATATCACGAGCGTTATAGTGTATATAAACAAAAATAGATGGAATGGAAACATATATGTAGATATATATTGCAAAGGAAAAAAGAGATAGAAATAGTAAATACTGTTTGTATTCTTAATGATGACAACCTTCGAGGGACGTACGATACATACTATAATTGCCACACACGCACAAAATAATATTCTAAATGTATATGCATATGTATAAGCAGTCATGTCTAGTAATTGAGGTAAGGTTCGGCAAGTCCTAAGAGAGAATATATATTATGGACACGCCAGCGTTTATGAAACTATCAATCACCATTCAATGTGATAATACGAGAATCAATAAGAACATGTTATCGGATGAACTGGGATGTACTAATTAAGAAGGTTAAGCAGTTACATAAATATGGCTATATATGTAAACTGACTAATTACCGGGGGTGAAGGCTGTTCTTGACGACTTTCTGGCCATACTTACGCCATTTGTAGCCATCGTCGAGAACATCAACATCGCTTTTTGTCTGGAAACAGAATCTTGGCTCTCTTAGTTTCCTCCTTATCTTCACTTTGTTCTTCATATCTCCACTCCCACTACTTGATCTCCACCTGTAAATGCAACCACACTATAAAGAATTAGGAACATTAATTTTTACCTCGGGTTTAATCTTATGTATGTAGTCTATCGGTCTATTTGGTCCCAGATTATGAAATCATTAATCTGTGATATTGAGGGCACCGAAAGCTTAAATGAGCTAAAGTACCAAGAATTAGATTGCATATCATTGTTAATTCCACCTCCAAGATTATCCTGATCTTCATTAACCACCTTTGATCCCAAGGGTCCTCCACCCTACAAAACTCATATTAAAACCCTCCAAATTAAGATCAATCAATACTTAAACCATGAAAACAAGTTAATCATATATATATATGCATATATATAGAAAGAGATTATTGCTATACCTGAAAATTATTAGAAAACCCTAGAGGTGCATGAGTGGTATTAGTGGTCGAAGAAGAGTTGTGGATGGGAAAAGAAGGAGATGAGAGACGAGAGGAAGAGGAAGAAGAGAAGAAAGTTAAGACATTAGTTTCTTCAAATGGGATTAGGAAGTTCATATTCTCTTGGATCGTCCTCGACGACGATGTCACTTGTTGTAGATCGTAATTATTGACTACTACTCTTCTTCCTTCTCCTTCCATTTGATTTAATCCCAATCTCTCTTTTTGTTGACTATTGTGTATCAGTTTTTAAATAGTGTATCACACTAGTTTTGTCTATATTTAATCTTAATAAAGTTATAATGTTTCGTAGACGGTTTATCTTCTCTTGCTTTCATATAGATAGGTAGGGTTTCGTGTGCACGTCCCCACACGTGTCAAAAACCCTATAAACGTATCGTCTGTACCAGTACCATTCGTGTCTTTGGCAGTCAACTTCATGTGAAGTGTTTACAGGTTCTATAATCATATCGCGAGCTAAACAAAAAGTTATTCGGCTGTATATATCCGAACATATATGTATTAATCTCTCATAATTTCTTGGTGAAATATAACGTTTGGTGTAAAATTTAGCATCTTTCACCGACAGATTTTTGTTTGCACCGGTTGTACAAAGCTGATAATGAATGGTGAGGATTTCATGTTCCTATCAATTTAATTAGACAATTAACGACTTTACTTTCATTTATTTAAGCAAGCAACCCGCATCATTAACTGAACCCAAACATTCTATAATTAGGCCAAACAAGGGTTTGGAGTTTGGACCGATTACATGATCAGCTTTCTGAAGCATGCAACCCTAGGAATTAAATTTTAGGATGTTA
>OVBX01001592.1:0-24914 GCA_900406325.1 Erucastrum elatum | reverse complement strand
CTTGTTTCCATTTCATTGAAAAGGCTGAGTGCATCTTCGAGCCTCCCATCTTTGCAAAGACCATCGACAATAGTGCTGTATGTGACTATATCGAGCTTGATCTTTCTATGTTCCATCTTTCTGAGCAGATCCAAGGCCGAGGAAGTGTTACCTGACTTACACATTCTGTTCAAAACCGGAGTATAGGTAAAATGATCGGGATAACATCCATTAGCCATCATCCGATCTATCAAAGCCACAGCTTCAGAAACTCTACCTTGGAGAGAGAGTCCATTGACAAGAGTGTTAAGTATGATGAGATTTGGAACAACCTCCATTTCTACCATTTGATCAACTAACTTCACAGCTTGGGAAACTCGACCCTCGAGACATAAACCGTTAATTAGAGTTGAAAATGTGACCGTGTCCGGCTCAAACCCAAGCTTAAACATCTTTCCCATAGCAGAAAAAGCAAAACCTAGTTTGCGAAGACGGGAGAAGCAATTGATCATGATGTTGAGAGTGTAGATGTTATGTGCAATCTCATTCATCTCCATCTGCTTGCAGAGAGCTAAAACGAGATCATACTGTTTCGTTTTAGCAATACCACTTAACAATCTACTGAAATCTACGAGCGTAGGTTGAGGACGACACTCAATCATGGATTGAAAAAGAGCAACAGCATCATCCTTCTTAATACCAACAATCCCACTACTCAATCTCTCTTTGTAAGAGATGTTCCTATCACTGCTGCGAACAGAGAAGGCGGAAGAGAAGAGAAGTGATGCGATTCTGGGAGTACCTATCCCGGAGAAACGAGGCTGAACCAATGCGAAAGCTTTAAGATGAATAGGAATCAATCTCCGTATCGGTATCATCCTCTTCTTTCAGATGAATCCTTCCCTTTTCTTAGGGCACGAAGGCGACAAATGACTTTCTTTTTTTTTCTCTGTGTCGATCTTTACTTTGGAGGGGAGACAAGAAGTATACCCGGTTCGATAGTGATATATATTTAAATCAGGTACTAAACCCGGTTCATTTATTTATAAGAAAATAGAAAACCAGTTCAAGTGAAATCTGATTGGGTTTCGGTTAGTATCATCTAAAAACCGGGATTAGTTATCTATGCTCTGGTCTTTGGAGGAGAGAGAGAGACAGCAGAAAACCGGTTCAATAATCCTATATTTTAACCGGTTCAATGTTTGGTAGAACCGGTTCTATCAGAATCGATCTTATCCCCTCTCTGTTTGATCACCTTCCTTGGTAAGTTCACTAGTTATGTAAGATTTAGCAAAGGAAGTAACTTTTGATCCTTATTACTTTCTTACACTTGTTTTGTTTTTTTTTCTTCTCCTGTCAGTGATGAAATAGACAGCAGAAAAAAAAATAAGACATGTAATGGACAAGACAAGAACTGTCAGGGATGCTTATAGCTTTTGCATTGGTATGTACACTGAACAGCTCGAAATGCTTTCAATAGCTTTTGCTGGGGACACGGACAAAGGAGTGTTGTATGTGTTGAATGGGTGTAAAAAAGATGAGGAAACTGGAGATAAGAGACAGTCCGTTTGGGAACGCTGCGCTTCTTGCTGATGTTGATAAGTACAGAACAATTAGATCCCTTTGGATGTCGTCTTGTGAAGTAACGCTCGGTGGCTGCAAGAGGTTGGCGAGAAATGCGCCGTGGCTTAACGTAGAGATCATCAACGAGAATGAGAATAATGATCTGATGATGGAGAGGAATGAAGAAGACGAAAGGGAGAAGGTTGATAGGCTTTATTTATACCGAACAGTGATCGGGGCTAGAAAAGATGCACCGCCATGTGTTACGATTCTTTAGTCTCTCCCACACTCCATGTTTTACTTATACCGAACAGTGGTTGGTTTTGTTTAAAGCTTTTGAAGTTATTCCGTACCTCTTGTACTTCGTTTTCAGACAAGAACAGATTGTGTCTTGAAACTCGAAGCCTTTTCCGTAGCTCTTGTACTTTGTTTCTGATCTCAGTTAGTGCAGAGTTTTTATTTCAAATATGTCTTATCAACAAAAGGTCTAGGTTTATCAAGTGTGTAGATATTTCATATGAATTAGAAAAAAGAAGATACACAAAGAAACCTGTTTTCGTCATACATGTTGTGGAATAGTCCATTCTCAAACAATATCTAAAACATAGAGAGTAGTTATAAGCATACGAGATCCAGGGAGAAGGAAGGGTATTCTCAGAAGCAACATTCCTCCCACACACAGCAACAGCAGAGAGCAAGCGAGACTGCAATTTGCAACCCACCGGCCACCGGCAACAAAAAAAAAAAGAAATGGTTAGTCACAACACAAGAGGATTATTACTAAGCAGAAGGAACAATCTGGGATACTTTAAAATTTAAAGCCAGTCACCACTCTTTTACTACATAAGTTTTTCATTCGATTGAACATAAGAAAAGTTGTAGATGATCTTGACACTAGATTTTTTTTTTTTAAGAAAAAAATTGACCTTATCTATCGATTTACACCTAGCTATTATGCAGTTCTGAAGAGAGTCAATAGATTCATTGGGAAGTGAAAGATCTCCTGTCCAGAAAAGAGTGGTTATTGTGAATACTAGCTCTAAACTCATCAGTCCTCATAGATGCCAAGAACCTTCCTTAAAAGACCGAAAAGGCACTCAGAGAACTAAAACAGAGGATCAATACGAAGTCAACTTTGGGCTTCACAGACGAAGTCCAAATTCAACTCACTTATCCAAATATCAACTCAAGGAATCCGGTTCTGATCCTAAGATTCCCAAATATCAAAAAAAAAACATTAGTTAGTGACTAGTGAGTGATCCTTTTAAACCCACAGACCGTTAGCTCCAAATGTGTCACAGATCAATCAATTGTTCAGAAGATAATCAAAAAAGAAGACATAAAGCTCAAACTCATAATGATAGATTTATACCGACACAATGAGTTAAACCAATATCTGACCAGAAACACGCTAGTTTTCAGGAAATATAGATTCTCAATGAAAATTAATGACAGGAAGTGTAGAGGGACGAACCAGCCACGGAGGAAAGAGGAGCAACCACCGTTATAATCTTGGTGTTCAGTCCAACGATGATGGTTTGTCTCGAAAAGGACCAGAAAGCATATCCAAAAAGCTTTTGTCCAATCTACCATCCACTAACATATCCATAACAATCTTTACGGTGGAAGCATCAGCAGAGAACCCACACCTTTTCATTTCTTCAATGAGTTCAACTGAAGTGCTTATGTCTCTGCCTCGAAGATGAGCTCTGATTAGTGTGTTGTACGTACAACGATCTGGCTCATACCCATCTTCCTTCATTTTTCTAAACAATGCATCTGGTTCGGACAGTGAGCCTTTCTTACATAATCCTGACAACACTATGTTGTATGACTGAATATCAGGCTTCACTCCTTTGAGAGAGAGGCTACAGAATAGATCCCAAGCATCATCGATCTTACTTGCATTGCACATCCCGTGAATAATGATATTATATATACCAGTATCAAGTTCCATCTTACTCTTGTGCATTTTATCAAGTATATCCAATGCCATTTCTAATTCTCCATTGTCACACAACCCATCCATCAAAATACTGTAAGTCTTAACATTAGGATGAGCACCTTCAGAAACCATCTCTTGGAAGAGTTCTTTGGCAACATTAAGTTTTCTCGATTGACAAAAGCCTTGGATGAGAGTGCCATAAGCCACTGTATCGGCAACCACACCTCTCAGAGACATTTTGCGGAAAAGTATCATACCTTCATCAACCCGTTTAGCCTTACAATATCCATTTATAATGGTATTAAACGTTACAATATCAGGATCGCCTCCCTTGCTAACCATCAGATCCAGCATCTGGTTGGCTTCATCTAAGCGCTTCTCCATGCACAACCCATATATCAAAGAGTTGTATGTAAAGATATCAGGATCTAAGCCTCTTGTGGTCATCTCATCGTACAATTCTCTAGCCTCAGAAAGCTTTCCTTCTTTCACAAAACAATCAATCAACGCATTGAAAGTGACAACGTCCGGTGTGATTTTCTTTGAGATCATATCCCTAAGAAACTGTGCGCCATCATCCCATCTACCGGCACTACATAAACCTCCTATGAGAGAACAGTAGGTAATGACATTTGGTTTGATCCCTTTGGCTTCTATTTCATTGAAAAAGCTGATTGCATCTTCTAGGCTCCCATCTTTGCAAAGCCCATCGATAATAGTACTGTATGTGACTATATCGAGCTTGATCTTTCTATCTTCCATCTTTCCGAGCAAATCCAAGGCCGAGGAAGTGTTCCCTGACTTACACATTCTGTTCAAAACCGGACCATAGGTAAACTGATCGGGTTGGCATCCATTTCCCACCATTCGGTCTATCAAAGACATTGCTTCAGAGAGTCTATCTTGGAGACAAAGACCATTGACAAGAGTGTTGAGTATGATGAGATTTGGAATAACCTCCATTTCCACCATTCGATCAACTAACTCCACAGCTTCGGAAACTAGACCCTTGAGACATAGTCCGTTAATCAAAGTAGAGAATGTGACTGTGTCAGGCTTATACCCAAGCTTCAAAATCTTTCCCATAACAGAAAAAGCAAAACCGAGTTTACGAAGACGGCAGAGGCAATTGATCATAATATTGAGAGTGTAGAGATCATACGCAATCCCTTTCAGTTCCATTTTCTTGCAGAGATCCAAGACGAGATCATACTGTTTTGTTTTGGCAACTAAACCAAAGAATCTGTTGAAATCAATGACAGTAGGAAGAGGACGAGACCGAATCATGGACTGGAAGAGAACAACAGCATCATCCTTCTTGATATCTACGAGTCCACTCCTCAATATCTCTTTGTAAGAAGAAGACATCTTTCTATTGCTGCCAAGACCAGAGAAGAACTCATATGGGCTTTGGAAGAAAGCATTTCTCAGAGTAGCTGTCTCAGTTGAACGGCGACAAACCAATCTCGAAGTAGTAACACGACTCCATCTCTGTGTCCTCAACATCATCTCAGGGCTTCAAATGAATCGTCCCCTTCTTCGTAGGGCGGACACACCGAGATAAATTTTAGGAGAGAACAAAGAAGACCGGTTAAGTAAAACGATGTCGCTACACCTCTCTCTTGCTTCACCTGAACTCCTATAAACCAAACCGAACCGAATTGATTTCAAACCACACTGTTTAAATAGAACCGAACCGAATTACGTTTTATAACTGTGAGGTCTATTATTTATGGGTTTATTATATATATGGCCCGTTAGGCCCATTACTTATGAGTTCTATCAGAGCCGCTTTTCCTTAAACCCTCAAAAATTCAGAATTCGATCTTATCCGCGTCGTCGCCGCCGATATGCTTCGTCGCACCTTTTACAAGCGCGCACGGTTAGTTTCATCTCTGACTGATCACCTTGTCTAGTTAGCAAAGGAAGTAACTTTTGATCCGTATTACTTTCTTACACTTGTTTTGTTGTTCAGTGATGAAATAGCTTTCTGTCATCGCTTCTTGCACGTCCCTTGCAACGAACCAGAACCAGACTCTGAGATCGTTAGTAACAAAGAAGCACCAGAACCTCAAAACGAGGCCAAAGACTGGCAAGATCTGAGGAAGAACAGGCTAACAGCTAGCAACTTCTCACGCGCCATCGGGTTCTGGCCCGAAGGCAGACGCGAGCTTTGGCTAGAGAAAGTCGGCGTAGCCAAACAGTTCTCCGGAAACGAAGCCACGTTCTGGGACGCAGACAACGAACTCGAAGCGCTCGAGAGATACAAGCTGCTAACAGGGAACGAAGTCATCAGCAGGCCTGGATTCGTTGTGTACAACAAGAACGGTGAAGAGACGAACTGGTTAGGAGCTTCTCCCGATGGATTGATCAATGGAGCGAGTTCAACATCCGTTGTAGAAGTGAAGTGTCCGTTTTACAAAGGGGGTGGTGGTGAAGATGGTGAGAAGCCAAGAGGAGCGTATCCGTGGAAGAAGGTTCCTTATCATTGTGTCCCGCAGCTTCAGGGTTTGATGGAGATTGTGGATACGGAGTGGTTGGATCTTTACTGCTGGACGCGGAACGGGAGCAGTCTGTTTAGGGTTTGGAGAGACAGCGAGTTTTGGGAGGAGATGAAGCCAGCGCTTGTTGAGTTTTGGGAGAAGCATGTGGTGCCCGCTAGGGAGATATACAATGACGTGGGGATCAAGGAACCTCATGTGAAGCTGAGAGAGTTTAGTCCTAAGCGAAGGCATGGAGATTGCAAGAAGATTATGCGTAGAGCTGAGATACTTAGTGAGAGTTGTAACCGTTTGTTCTATGAGATTGATGGGAAACTTGTTGATTGATTTGGTTACACGAAGTGTTGTGTGACATTGTGTACTTCTCTGTTTTCCTTATTCTGAATGATATGAGGCTGTGATTCTTGTTTATGCCAGGTCGGATCAGTTGATTATAGAGTTTTATTTGTTAGAGAGACTTGCATGTGTGAAGAGGTTGAAAGTGTATATTAGAGAGCCTTGGTCCATTATTGAAGGTGTGTTTCCTACCTTAAGTAGTAGTTGGCACTTCATTTCATTTTATTGTTGGTTGGTCTTTTTTAGTTGAATAAATTATTTTTTAGTCTATGATTGATCATGAGAAATTTTTAAAAAATGATAGCTTCTTACAAAACCCACGAGTTCCTAACGTTGTTGTTGACAAGTCTTTATCATGATGTTATGTTTATTAATTTTATTTTTTGCAATTTTTTACTCAAGATTCTAATTAGAGCAACTTTCACATAAATGTGAAAACAGAAATATAAACCACAATGACCACTGAAGCTTCCTTTTCTACCCAAAAGGGAATCAAAGACGAACCCATGTGGATGCCTTTGTCTCTACACGAACTCTACATGAGAACCCCTAGAAACACTAGTGATGAGAAACAGAGTGTGAGAACAGAGGAAATGACCAAACGAGCACCATCGCTTGGGGTAAAGCCTCCAGTTCCGGTTGGACCAAAAGCGGTAGGAGTTCCCGGAAATGGAGTAAAGCCTCCGGTTCTGTTTGTTGGAGTTGTTCCCGTTGGTGGTGTATTTGAAGGAGGCGACCCTGCAGAGCTGTTATACACACACCAAACTTGTTATAAGTCATGTTTATGTAAATGAGACAGGTTTAGGTTTGTGTTAGTGATCATTACCTTGAGCTTGAAGGATATATACATCCAGTAACCAAATCTGCACAAGAGAACATCATCAAGACCACAACTCTTCTCATCAAAGATGTAGACTTTTGTACTTACTTGAAGGTGGGTTTTGACTGGTAGTGGCAGTTCCGGAGAAGTTGCAGCTTCCAGGGACTTGAGCTGCTTTCTGGAAGTAGCTGTTAACAGCCCAATCACAGTGGCTTTTGATGGTGTTTGGTTGATAACAAGGACCCTTGTCATGGATTGGGTTACAATCTGCTAAGGTTCCACATGCATAATCAATTGATGTCTGAAGCTGGGTGTCTCCTATCCCATCTTTGCAGAGACAGTAAATAGCACCTAAGACACACAGCAAGAAAATCTTTAACCTGTTTTTGATCCTTTAGCAAGAAGGGAAGAAAGACTTACTTGAAGAAGTGGTCAATGCCAAGAGAAGCAAGAGACCTAGAAACAGTCTCATGATGATTTGGTCTTAAGATCACGCTTTAGAAGAAGCACCAAAATAGACAACCAGGCACACACCAAAAACAAGATGATGGCTTTAGAGAGAAGATTGTTCAAAAAAAAAGAGAAGATGTTAAGAATTTGAGAGGTTTGGAAAATGATGGTAATAATATATAACTTGTAAGTCAGTCTTTTGGTTTCAAAGTTCCAAGTCCAACTACGATATGTATATATTTTGAGTTGATTTATAGTAACGTAAAATAAGAAACAGAACTGACAAACTATGTGGGGCCCTCACGGGTTGTTGCATAACGCATCTTTGATAATTGTGTGTTTCACGCATTTCTATTTGACTTGTTTTTCACTATAATACAATTAGTGTTCTGTTAATTGTACTTATTCGTAGATTGTTGTTATTATAGACCTTTTGGTTGAAAATCGTATTTATTATTAAGTAAAACATTGTGGTGTTTGAAATCATAGTTGGGGATGTAGCTCAAATGGTAGAGCGCTCGCTTTGCATGCGAGAGGCACGGGGTTCGATCCCCCGCATCTCCAAATTTGTTTTACTTTTTTTCAGTTTTCATGTAACAGTCAAATTATTTTCCAAGATACTTATATATTCTTAGAGCTAACTGAACTTGGCTACCACTTGCCTCCTATTCTGCTACACCGCATCAGCTTCAAAGACACTAGATGTGCACTAAAGCTACCAAGAATCGAAAGATTATGTAAAACGTAACTTGTACAACACTAGACAAGAGAGGTTTTCATGATATCTTCAGTCTTCAGAGCGAAACGTAATTTGTTTATCTTCAAACAATATTAGCTTGAAGATAGTTTCTGAGTCGATAAGATGGTACAACACTAGTTGAACTAGACATATTTCCTCTTCTCTTGCAAACTCACAGTTTTCGATTAGCAAATATACTCTCTCACATGTTATAACAATGAACATAGGTTTCTCTTTGTTTGCCACAGATTTTACTCTTTTAACTGAATAACAGGAGAGAGACAGTTTTAACTGAATAACAGGAGAGAGACAGTTTTAACTGAATAACAACTTGTAGATACTACAAATGTTGTCTGGTGGCACTCGCGCGTTCAGTGCGTGAGAGCATCTCGAACTGCCTTAAGCGATTAAAGTTGTACACCGGCACATAGTTATAAAATAATACATTAACTAGTTTATATAGTAAAAACAAATGAAAAGTTAAACTACTAAAAATATTAGTTTTAAATTTTTCAAAAAGTTTAGATAATATTTTACATGATAGACTTCAAATTTATAAAACAATCAAATAATATTTTTATATGACACAAGTCACACAACCAATTTTAATTTATTATATTGTTTTCCCCAGTTAAAAATGATCATATACCAGTTTATTTAATTTGCTTAAGTACGAACACCATAATTTTATAATATACTCTTGTTTTCTTTATATTGATTATCATAAAGCTTTCAACTTTTTAACATTTTCTATATTTTTATTAATTGAATTTAAGTAATAGAACTAAAAATGTCCTTTATTTTTAAAAAACAAAATTGGATGCCCTAAGCCGATGCTTCAATTTTGAACATTGAGGTACAGATCGCATTGTTGAAGTTGTTGACGTGGATATAAAGGATCCTCATGTGAAGCTGAGGGAGTTTAGTCCTAAACGGAGGCATCAGGATTGCAAGAAGATTATGCGTAGAGCTGAGATACTTAGAGAAAGCTGTAACCGTTTGTCCTATGAAATCGATGGAAATCTTGTTTTTTTTTTTTTCTTGTAACTTAAATGGAACTCTTGTTGATTGCTATGGTCTTCTTTTTTCTTTTTCTTTTTACTTTATATGTTCAGTGTTAGAGAAACGTGAAGTGTGTTACATTGTATACTTCTCTGTTTCTTGTTATGAATAATATGTGGCTGTGATTCTTGTTTATGCCAGGTCGGATGAACTTACAATGAAGCGTCCATGTTATGACTCCTTTAGAGAGACTTGCCTGTGTGAAGAGGTTGAAAGTGTATACTAGTTGAAGGTGTGTCTCTTACCTAACTTAAGTTGTAGTTGGCACTTCACTTCATTTTATTCTTGGTTGGTCTTTTCAGTTGAATAAATTTTCTTCAGTTATGATTGATCATTAGAAATTTTCTTTAAAAGTATCTCTTACACAACCCACGAGCTGGTAAGCTTGTTGTTAACAAGTCTTTATCATTAAAGCCTACAACTTGCCATTTCATTTCCATTCTCATGACTGAGATTTGATGTTCAGTTTTTTTTTTATTTACTCAATATTTCAATATTCCATCTTTTACATAAATGAAGGAACATATATATGTATAAAATAAACCCTAACAAAGCACATAAGCTTTCCTTTTCCACCCAAAAGGGAATCAAAGAAGGACCCATGTGGATGTCTTTGTCTCTGCACCGACCCTTACATCAGAAACGCTAGTGTTGAGACACAGAGTATGAAAACAGAGGAAATGACCAAACTGGAAGCACCGCTGCTAGGACCAAGCGCAGGAGGAGTTCCCGGAGATGGAGTTGAAGGAGGCGACCCTGGAGAGCTGTTATACACACGCCAAAAAATTTATAAGTCATATCCATGTGAATGAGACAGGTTTAGGTTTGTGTAAGTGATCATTACCTAGGGTTTGAAGGATATATACATCCAGTAACCAAATCTGCAACAAACGAACCTCATCAAGACCACAAATTTTCTCATCAAAGATGTAGATTTTTTTTTACTTACTTGAAGGTGGGTTTTGACTGGTAATGGCAGTTCCAGAGAAGTCGCAGCTTCCAGGGACTTGAGCTGCTTTCTGGAAGTAGCTGTTAACAGCCCAATCACAGTGGCTTTTGATGCTGTCTGGTTGATAACAAGAGCCCTTGTCATGGATTGGGTTACAATCTGCTTTGGTTGAACATGCATAGTCTATTGCTGCTTGAAGCTGGTTGTCTGCTAACCCATCTTTGCAGAGACAGTAAATAGCACCTAGAGAGAAAGAGAAAGAAAAACTTAAATACTGTTATGAACCGGATACCAAGAAGAGAAGAAAGACTATACTTGAAGATGGGGTCAAGGCCAAGAGAAGTAATAAGAGACTTAGAAACATTCTCATGATGATTGGTCTTAAGAAGATCACTCTTTTAGGAGAAGCACAAAATAGACAGCCAGGCGCACACCAAAAATGATGTTGAGAATTTTAGAGTTTTGGAAAATGAAAGTTGATTTGATAGATATATATATATATAAGGAAACTGTCAATCAGTTGGTTACAAAGTTCCAAATACGTTATCTGGTTTGTAGTGTGAATAAACTGATTGTATTTACGTAAAAACATTTATAGTAAGTTGATTTCGTAACGCACAATAAGAAAAAGAAATTGACAAACTATGCGGGGCCCTCTCAGGTGGTTGCACGCCGCATCTTCTGATAGTTGTGTGGTTAACGCATTTCTGTTTGACCTGTTAGTTGTACTTACTACTTATTCGTAGAGCGCATGCGAGAGGCACGGGGGTCGATCCTCCGCATCTCCAAATTTGTTTTGCTTTATTCAGTTTTCATGTACAGTTCAGTTTTTTTTGAAGATACTTTTTATCTACTTAGAGCAAACGGAACATGGCTATTGCACCAGAGCTACCAAATTAATAGGCAAGCAATGTCTAGCACAGTCCGTATCTGCAAGTACCGAAAGACAAATGTAAAACGTAACTTGGTAACAACACTGGCTGACACTAAACAAAAGAAAGTTTCAAGATATCTTCGGAGTGAAACGTAATTTGTTTCTATTCAAACAACATTAGCCTGAAGATATAGTTTTCTCAGTAGGCAGGCTGGTATGGTACAACATTAGCTGAAACTGTGCAACTTTATGGGGTCAATACATATTAAGTCAAGTCCATGGGATTAAGAAAAGTACACCGCTGATCTGTCGTCTAAGCCAAAAAAACAGTGGCATACTCATGCCCCAAAGACAAAGGGATTCAAGAACTGGAAAGATATCATTACACACAAAACACTGTTTAACTTGATAAATGATAACTATACGTTTGTTTGAATAAGAAAAATACATCAATTTACAAAGTGTAAACTTGGCTGGTGTTGAGAAGATGAAAAAAAACTGTAAAATGTTTCTTCACCCACCATTTTCAAGCGTTATTATCTCCAAACTCTCTGTTCAAGTAATCCACAAACCGTCTCTTTCCACTGTCTGCATCAGTTGGTAGCGGTGGCCCGCTCAGACTCGACTGAGATACTTAGTGAGAGTTGTAAGTTGTAACCGTTTGTTCTATGAAATCGATGGGAATCTTGTTGATTGATTTGGTCTTCTTTTTTAATTTTTTTTTTACTTTATGTTCAGTGTTAAAGAAACGCGAAGTATTTTACATTATTGTGTACTTCTCTGTTTCTTGTTCTGAATAATATGTTGCTGTTATTCTTGTTTATGCCAGGTGGGATGAACTTACTATGAAGCGACCGTGTTTTGACTCCTTTAGAGAGACTTGCCTGTGTGATGAGGTTGAAAGTGTATATTAGTTGAAGGTGTGTGTTCTTACCTACCTTAAGTAGCAGTTGGCACTTCACTTCATTTTATTCTTGGTTGGTCTTTTTAGTTGAATAAATTTTCTTTAGTCTATGATTTGATCATTAGAATTTTTTTTTAAAAATAGTATCTTCTCACACAACCCACGAGCTGGTAAGCTTTGTGGATACAAGTCTTTATCATTAAAGCCTACAACTTACCATTTCATTTCCTTTCCATTCTTCATGACTGAGATTGATGTTCTATTTTTTTTCTTTTTTTAATTTATTTACTCAATATTTCAATATTCCATCTTTTACATAAAGCACATAAGCTTCCTTTTCCACCCAAAAGGGAACCAAAGAAGGACCCATGTAGATGTCTTTGTCTTTGCACCGACCCTTACATCAGAAACACTAGTGTTGAGACACAGAGTATGAAAACAATGGAACCAAACGCAGGAGGAGGCGACCTTGGAGAGCTGCTATACACACACCAAACTTTTAATAAGTCATATCCATGTAAATGAGACAGGTTAAGGTTTGTGTAAGTGATCATTACCTAGAGCTTGAAGGATATGTACATCCAGTAACCAAATCTGCAACAAAAGAACCTCATCAAGACCACAAATTTCCTCATCAAAGATGTAGACTTTTTTTACTTACCTGAAGGTGGGTTTTTACTGGTAGTGGCAGTTCCAGAGAAGTCGCAGCTTCCAGGGACTTGAGCTGATTTCTGGAAGTAGCTGTTAACAGCCCAATCACAGTGGCTTTTGATGCTGACTGGTTCATAACAAGAACCCTTGTCATGGATTGGGTTACAATCTGCTTTGGTTGAACATGCATAGTCTATTGCTGTTTGAAGCTGGTTGTCTGCTAACCCATCTTTGCAGAGACAGTAAATAGCACCTAGAGAAGAAAGAGAGAAAATTTTAAATACTGTTATGAACCGGATAGCAAGAAGAGAAGAAAGACTTTACTTGAAGATGGGGTCAATGCCAAGAGAAGTAATAAGAGACTTAGAAACATTCTCATGATGATTGGTCTTAAGATCACTCTTTTAGGAGAAGCACAAAATAGACAACCAGGCGCACACCAAAATCTAGATGATGTAGAGAGCTTTAGAGTTTTGGAAAATGAAAGTTGATTTGATAGATATATATATATGTATAATATAAGGAAACTGTCATCAGTTGGTTACAAAGTTCCAAATACGATATCTGGTTTGTAGTGTGAATAGACTGATTGTATTTACGTATAAACATTTATAGTAAGTTGATTTTATAACGTACAATAAGAAAAAGAAACTGACAAACTATGCGGGCCCCTCTCAGGTGGTTGCACGCCGCATCTGCTGATAGTTGTGTACTTGTGTGGTTAACGCATTTCTGTTAGTTGTACTTACTAGTTACTACTTGTAGATTGGTATTTCTGGTCCAGAATCTTAAAACTAGTTTATTATTTATTATGAATTTTATCAATGTTATTGTCAATTGGGGATGTAGCTCAAATGGTAGAGCGCTCGCTTTGCATGCGAGAGGCACGGGGTTCGATCCCCCGCATCTCCAATTTTGTTTTGCTTTTTTCGGTTTTTATGTACGGTTAAGTTTTTTTGGAAGATGCTTTTTAATCTACTTAGAGCTAATGGGACATGGCTATTGCACAGTCCTTATCTTCAAGTACCGAAAGACGTAACTGGTAACAACACTAGCTGACACTAAACAAAAGAAAGCTTCAAGATATCTTCAGAGTGAAACGTAATTTGTTTCTATTCAAACAACATTAGCCTGAAGATAGCTATCTGAGTAGACAGGCTGGTATGGTACAAACACTAACCGATCAACTTTAAAACGTTAAGGGGTCAATACTTTTTAAGTCAAGTCCATGAGATTAAGAAAAAGTAAGCCGCTGATCTGTCGTCTAAGCTAAAAAATTGTGGCAAACTCATGCCCCAAAGACAAGGTACTGTGGCAAACTCATGCCCCAAAGACAAGGGATTCAAGAACTGGAAAGTTATCGTTACACACAAAACACTGTTTAACTTGATAAATGATATGTTTGTTTGAATAAGAAAAATACAAGAATTTGTCCACATTTTTTCACCGAAGAGCACAAAGTGTAAACTTCTTGTGTTGAGAAGATGAAAAACAAATTGTAAAATGTTGCTTCACCCACCAATCTCAAGCGTTATTACCTCCAAACTCTCTGTTCAAGTAATCCACAAACCGTCTCTTCCCACTGTTTGCATCAGTTGGTACCGGTGGCCCGCTCAGACTCGACTGACCCATCAACTTAACAAACGTTCTTCGAAGCCTACCTAGCTCCGGCAGTCCAACTGGTCTGCCAATTTCGATCGGAGGAAGATCATTGCCAAGAGTAACTCTGCTTATAGCTCCACCAAGTGCCTGTTGTTCCACGATCGCATTGATGACTTCCTGCGTCGCTCTGTCCAGCTCGTAAAGAGAATTCGCTTCTGAGAATCTAGCGGACTGCGTCGCGATACTCGGCTGGAGGATCCTCACGTCTTGAGTTTTGGAATCAACAGTCTTGGTCAGATAAGTCACAGCCTCTGAAACCACAGGAGATGATTTCTCTATCCCATCTCTAGAAGGGAACAGCTCAAAGAGAGGTGAATCCCACCTGTTCCTCCTCTCAGGTCTCTCAAACCTTCTCACCAGATCCTCGAATACACCATCGTCATAAGAAGCTTCACCTCTCTCCCCACGTGCCTTATTCCACTCCCTGCACTGAGCTTCATCCACATCACAGAAGACAACACAGTACCTAATCCCAGCGGCACGTGCAATGCACCACAGCTCGTATCTGTAACCTTTGATGCTGTTCAAAGAATCTACAATAACAATGTCGCCTCTCGAAACCGATCTGTCAACATCCGACCTGAGCTTTCCTCTAAGATTCTTCTCTGCAGGCATGTTGGCATAGTTCTGGTTCCGGTCTAGATGAAACGAATCCTCGTCGATGATTCTAACGTTTTGCTTTGTCTCAGATTCTTTCAGTGCTTCTGATAAGGTTACTGCAGCTTTTGACTTCCCACTACAAGGTTGGCCACAGATCACAACTAGAGCCATTGGTCTGAACTTGTTGTTGAGTGAATAACACTTCCTGCAAAACAGAACATTAAACACATAACTAGAGGAAAGGCAAAGACCCAGATTTAAAGCATCCAACTTTCTATGGCTATATCAATAAGTAACATCAAAGATCAATTGATCAAGAAGAATTAAGCAAATAGATCATAATTCATCCACAAAAGTAAGCTTTTAATGAATCAAAAGAGATAAGCTATACTTACTCGGATCACAAGCAGATGAAACGAACTGTAGATCTACGGAATCTGAAGAGAAGCGGCGAAAAGATCGACACCGGAATCAAAAAGTTGTCGAGAGGTTGAAGAAAGGTCGCGTGAGAATCCGATTTGGGAATTTAGGGTTTATGAGAAAGGATTAGATTAATAACCGGTTGAATTCATTTGGTCCGGTTTGTTCAAATTGAATCTTAATTTATGTCTCGGTTTAGAAAGATAGATACGCGGATATGCCAAAAGCAAGTTGCTAGGCACGTGCTGGTAGACGGCGAGGATAGTTATGTAATTTCAGTTCATTTAAAGATTTTTTATAAGGTACAGCTCATTCCATGTTGTCTCGGTATCCGAATTTAATCCGGGCCGGGTCTTCCCCCAAATCGAAAAGCACGAAATTTCAATCCTAGCCGCTTTCGAAATTTCCCCCAATTTACTTTTTTTTTCTTCAATTCGCATTCAGATCTCTTCCTTCTTCCAGATCTAGCTTCTAATCAATTGTAATTTTCGTTTTCCTCTTGATTTCCTCTTTCGATTGATACCTGTTTTGATATCATCCATTCGTTGTGGTCAAACCTAGGGTTTGAGCTAGATCCAGATCTGTTAATAACAGATCTGATCGATTTTTCGTTTAGATGTTTAATTCCATCGATGTTATCATCGGATTCGTTCTTAATTTCTAGTTTTCCCCAATTTTAGATTTGGAATTCTAGGGTTTGTCAAATCTGTCAATTAATCGAGGGGTTTTGTCTGTTATCCCGATAATTAGCTGATTCTTCGATTTTTGATTCCTGATTTGGTGTTCTACGTTGTGAATTGAAATCTAGGGTTAGGGTTTCGTTCAGATTTGGGGATTTTTAAATTTACTCATATTAAATTGGGGGGTTTTGTACTTTTAATAAAATTCCCCTCAGTACTTAACTTAACATGGGTCTTATATAGCTCTCACTGTTATAGACTTGTTGTTTGTTACTTGTTAGTGTGCATGTTATTTAAATAGCAATCGACATAGATAACCTTCACGCCAAGTAACTAAATACCCTTTTGTTTTCATTTTACAGGTACAAAAAAATGGGTGTCAAACGCACTTTTGAAGCTGAGGATGTGCAAGAGCTCAACATGAAGCATGCAAGAGAGATTAGTTATAGCAATAAGCTGGCCAAAATAGATGAAGGAGTTCCATTTCATGTTTCACTGGAGAAGTCTGGTCTTGTCATAGGTAAGAATAGTACGCAACTTGCAAAGGGGTTAAGATAAACACAAGCATTCTTGCTTAATGTCTTGTTTGTGTTACTAGCAGGAGAGGATCTGAGTGATGATCTCTACGGGTTTAAATGTGAAGATAATGTTGAGACCAACGCACCTTTCTCCTCCTGGATCACATCTGAGGAGGATGATGCTACGACTCAGTCTACCCTTTCTCACGAATCTCCCGAGTCAGATTACGATGTTGATTGGTGTCAGTTTTCTCCTAGAAAACAAGTTCCAATCGGGTCGGATTACCAGGCTGATATTCCTGAATGTATCAAGGAAGAAGTCAGTGAAGAGCAAGTAATGGGAGGGAAGTGTGTCATTCCAATGCCTGACCGTGAAACCGAGGTCTTTGAGATCGGCAAAGGAAGAAAGGAATGCATTTGCGTGGATAAAGGGTCCATCAGATGCGTGCAGCAGCACATAATGGAAAGCAGAGAGGGCTTGTTTGGAACTATCGGATACGAAAGATGTCTGGAGATAGGTCTCGGTGAAATGGGGGAGGAAGTCTCTGCTAAACTAACTGAGGAGGAAGAAGATCTATTCCACGAGGTTGTTTACTCTAATCCTGTTTCACTGGACCGAGATTTCTGGAAGCACCTGAAGTCTGCGTTTCCTTCGCGAACCATGAAGGAGATCGTGAGCTACTATTTCAACGTCTTCATCCTGCGGAGACGAGCTGTTCAGAATCGTTCTAGAAGCTTGGACGTTGATAGTGACGATGACGAGTGGCAAGCAGAGTATGACAACACGGTTTGTGGTCCTGAAACTCCAGATGAGAAAACAGTAGAAAGCATCTCAAGAGATGAAGAAGAAGAAGAAGAAGAGGTGAATGTTGAAGAAGATTCGTGTATGTCCGACGACTTCCAGTCAAATGTAAACAGAGAAGGATCTGACTTTGGGAACTACTGGCGCCACTGCAATGATCTTGTGGAGGATCATTCGTATACGTTTGATCATTGTTGGAGTAAGAACATTGATCTTCTTCCAACTTCCAACATTATCGACGAGATCTTTGGTCAAGAAGACCCATGGGATCAGTTCTCTAGGAGTAAGTAAATGAGTAATGGTATCAAACCTCAATTGTTACGATGCTTTATTTAAGATCATCCTCCAAGCTGGATGTTATTTAAGAGACTTCTCTGTATAGTTCAAGCCCTGGAGTCTCTCTTTTTTGTATTTTGATACTTGTTATTTATAATAATTACCTTTGTAAATCAGATTTAGATTATCTTGTAAGAAGAAGAAGAAAAAAACTTCAAAAAGTGTTTAATAAACTAACTTTTTTCATCTCTAGTTCTCTATGACATTTGCTCTGTCGGATCTTGCAACCACCTCTGAAACAGAGTGTTTTGGTAGTTACAGAACAGAGTTAACGGTCTGAAAAAGTAAGAAGAAAGAGAGAATCTTCATTAATGAATGGCTGATCACTTGTCCTTCTTTGACGCGTCTCCCCTTCATCTTTAGATCCTTTCAACGGTACATAAACAGTGAGAGAAAGAGAGAATCTAAACGATTCGTTCTTGATAATCATATCACTGCCACAGGTTTCTATTTTTGGATAACCATTTTCCTTTTCCTGTTTCTTAATCTAAATCTTCTTTTTGGAGACATCTCAATCAATAGTTTTTCTCTCCTTGTTTGCATAGAGATGTTTGGACTTTTCAAATCTCCGGGGAACAACAAAATTCCCAACGAATCAAACAACAAAGGAGGAACAATCAACGCAGGAAGGAGAACTTCTTCTGAACCAGTCCTGATCACACCAGATTTCGACGACGATGACGACAAGTACAAGAGCGGTTTCAGCAACTCTGGTGATCTGCAGAGCCAAACCACAGAGGATTTGGAGAAGTACGCGGTTTATAAAGCCGAGGAAACAACCAAAGGTGTCAACAACTGTCTCAGGATCGCTGAAGATATAAGATCGGATGCTACGAGGACGCTTGATATGTTGCACGCGCAAGGTGAACAGATCAACAGGACACATGAAATGGCTGTTGATATGGATAAGGATCTCGGTCGGGTAATGCATGTTTCTTGTTTGTTTTTTTATTACGTAAATGTTATGTTTTTTTTTATGATTGTTGTTGATTAATGTGTTTTGGGAGAGAGCAGGGAGAGAAGCTTTTGAACAGCTTAGGAGGAATGTTTTCTAAGCCATGGAAACCTAAGAAGGGTAAAGAGATCACAGGACCTATGATCACACCAGGTAGAGAGAGACTATACATTATACATATTGTATTATCTTAAATCGTTGTATTATTTAATGATTCTTGATTCTTGATGTGATCATGTTTTGTGGTTGAATTGGTTTAGATAAACCGTCTAAAAAGAGTGCGAATAACAAGGAAGAGCGAGAGAAACTCGGTTTAGCTGCGAAAGGACGATCCAGTAGCCAACCGATACCGTCAGACCAACCAACAAATGCTTTGCAGAAAGTGGAGGTTTGTCTTCTTCGTCTTCAAATTCTAATTTTACATTAAATGTGAATCTCAAAAAAATGGTATGTTTGATGTTTCAGCAAGAGAAGGCAAAGCAAGACGATGGACTTTCAGATTTGAGTGACATTTTGGGTGATCTTAAGGGGATGGCACTTGACATGGGATCTGAACTCGACAAGTCAGATAACACACACATACATACATACGTATTTTCATACCTTCTTTATACGTAGAATACTTATTATTATATTATTATTTGTAGGCAAAACAAGGCTCTTGATCATCTGGACGGAGACATTGATGAGCTTAACAATCGTGTTCAAGGAGCTAATCAACGGGCACGTCACTTGCTTTCCAAATAAACCTCCTTCCCAAACAAAAACTACTATGTTCTATATGTATTTTTATATCTTTACGTTCGTACAGCTCTGAAATTCTCTTCTTTGTTTCATTCTTTGCTATAATAATTGTAAATATTGTAACTCGTTTATTCAATAAAAGCATTTGTCAGTTCTTAATCCAAATCATGTTTACTATAAACAATATTAATCCAGGATCAGTTGTAGATGGGGGCACATGAAAATTATACACTATCTAATTATCTAATTGGGGGCACTCCTTATGTCTTGTACTAATTACTAAAGAAAATTGAAAAAGAGATGGGGGCACGTGCCCCATACCGGTAGCTTTTCGTCCGCCACATTACATATACTCGTACAGTAGGTATTTACACGAAACATCGTAGAATATTTTTCAGACATACAATAGTCAATATTATTACAGTGTACAAAACATGGTTCTTAGTTCTTACCATGGGAACTCAGATATAATACTATACAAATCGTGCACCTAAATAGATTCACTTCTTTAAGATTATGTCTCCTCGTTCTTGACTTGGATCCAACGGTTTTCAGATGAAGATCCTTTCTTTCCCCGCGTAAAAAATCCTATAACGAACCCTAACAGCACACCCATAACCAACAAGCCTGCTCCTGTGACATACCATGAGACCTTAGACTCAGGTTTTTCCACAAGTGTTACAGATGCAGGAACGGTCTTAACAGGATCTTCTTTCCTCCCACTGATTACTTCCCCCGATGCTAACATCTCAACCGTATCATGAACCTCTCCATCATGGTTACCCACAAATGAGACAGTGAGCTTCTCTTTGTTAGCAACTAGACGAGTGTACCCAAACTCACCTGTACGGTACATGGACTGTTCAGGCTGAGGGAATATTGGAAGCCCCGGATGGTTCGGTCTCGGCGTCCAGATCGGTTGCCAGTCTTGACCACCCATACCGATCACAAGATGAACCGGGCTCCCTCTCCACTGTTTACCACACGTGTTGTTGCGTATCGGACAGAACCGCTCGTATCTATGAACATGTCCCCACAGAGCAAGCGTCACGTTGTTCTCCACAAACAGCGGTTCCAAATGCTCCACCATCTTTTGCCTGATCATCGCGTCTCTGACCTCGTTGCTAGTAGTGTACATCGGTCTGTGCCCTTGGACAACAACAAACGGAGTTTTGTCCCTGTTCACAGACTCGAGATCTCGCTTTACGAACTCGTATTGACTCCCTCCTTTAAGAAAGTTCGTCTCGGTGGAGATGTAAAGGAAATGAACCGAACCCATATCGTAAGAATAGTAAAGATTCCTCGTGGGAGGAGCTTTGGTTCCGGTGGGTTCTGACGAGTTCCCAGGCATGTTGAACTTGAGACTATACGGCACACCACACTCTCCACCACCGTCATTACCATAAGTCGCCCAATCAGGTTTCCAAGGCTGAGAGGGAAAATCGTACTCGTGGTTACCGATGCAGACATGGTAAGGAACTCTCGAGGCGATAGGCTCGATCTGAGCGAAGAACTCGTCCCACACCCACGAGTAGCCACGAGCATAGCTTATATCACCAATGTGTGAGACGAGAGCCGGTTTGTCACCAAGAGCTTCGATGTCACGGAGTATCCACTTCACTGTGGATATACTCTCGTCCTGCGTCCGGATGAACGTGTTGTAAGGTGTAGCGCAACCCATGTCTCCGAACATGAACGCTGTGGTTTCTTCTGAGTAGACATCTCGAGCGATGAAGCTGTGGATCTCACTCCATCCCTTTGAATCACTCCCAACCTAATACAAAGACATAACACAATGTCATAAAGACATAACTTTGATGTTCTTACAATTACTTCAAAAAAAAGGACATAACCTTTGTTGTTCATTTGTCATAAAGACACAACCTTTGATGTTCTTACATCTACTTCCAAATAAAGACATACCCTTCGTTGTTCATTGGTTACAAAACATATGATGTTCTTACATCTACTTCCAAAATAAAGACATAACCTTTGTTGTTCATCTATCACAAAGACATAACCTTTGATGTTATTACATCTACTTCCAAAATAAAGACGTAACCTTTGTTGTTCATCTACCATAAAGGCATAACATTTGATGTTCTTACATCTACTTACAAAATAAAGACATAACCTTTGTTGTTCATCTATCACAAAGACAGAACATTTGATGTTCTTACATCTACTTCCAAAATAAAGACGTAACCTTTGTTGTTCATCTACTATAAAGGCATGACATTTGATGTTCTTACATCTACTTCCCAAATAAAGACATAATCTTTGTTGTCCATCTATCATAATAAAGACATAACCTTTATGTTCTTACAACTACTTCCAAAAAATAAAGACATAACCTTTTGATTCTGGTTTTGTTTACCTGATAGTAGTACCTAACGCCACCGTTCAAATTCTTCATAACGGTATGAAAAATCCACCCAGGATCTCTCCATCCTATACTGGAATTAGCCGGAGCGTCACACATGTGTTCTCTCTCGTACCTAATCCCACGCGCCGCCGCGGAGTTACCCAACGCATCCTTCGCCTCCCCGTATCTCACGAACCGCTCTTCCCCGTCCCCAGCCACAAACGTGACCTGCATCCTGTTAACCTTATCCTCGAACGCCAGATGGATCTGCTCCGGGAACCCGACGCCGCCGGATCCGAAACCCACCTGCTCCGATTCCGCTAGCAGATGCTTGGTTCCGGGGAGAGGGTTCTGGTCGTGGTCCTTGTGCTTCGGGTTGATCTCGGACTGCGTCCATCGGAAGATCCGGAAGGTGTAGTTCGATCGGAGGTTGGTGAGAGGGAGGGAGATGGCGCCGGAGCCTGATTGCCACGTGGGCGAGGCGTTGAGGAACTTGTAGCCGATGAAGTGGTCGTGGGGTGAGTCTGGGGGCGAGTAGATGCCGAGCCAGTCGAGATCGGAGGGAGAGTCGACGTTGGACCATTGGATGACGACGGAATCGCCGGATCGGTTTAGAGTTTTGGGAGAGATTGATAAGGTTGTCTTGGCGTTAGCTGAGGAAAGGAAGAGAGAGGAGAAGAGGATGAAGGTGGAGAAGTCGACGATCATGGTATGGCGATTAAATGCGACGCGACTGGAGGAAAGTAGAAGAAAATATTGTCGCCGGAGACGAAGACAATTATTATATAAACTTTATTAACGACGACGTTTTATCTTGTTGTGTGATGATTATTGATTTATATTACAATAAATAAACAGAATTGTTTATTTTAACTTAACTTTACTTAATTTAACTAACACAAAAACTAAATTGATTTTTTTTTTTTAAATCGATAAAGCGAAATTTTATTTTTATTTTTATATACAATTATTTTAAAAGATTAATTTTAGTGTAGAAAAACCAAATAGTGACTCTATTAAATTAGAGTAACTTTATTAAGTTAACCATTAGAGTAATTTCAATTTTATAATAAAGTTACTCTCAGAGTAAAATATAGATTAAGTTTTTGTGTATTATTGGAGATGGTCTAAGTGTCTCAAAACGTTTTAGTGTGTATAAAACAGATTAAAATGATTACTGGATAAACAAAGTAATTACACGAATGAACTTCGAAGTAGCAAGTCTTTGGTATCAGTCTAATATTTGGCCATTAATTTCATAAAACAAACGCTTACAAGAGTTATCCATAATCCTCTCAGTTCCACGCAATATCTGATTACACCGTTCATGCCTAGATTCAGGCACAAACTCCACGAGTTCCACTAAAGGATCTGTTATCTCAAGAGAGCTATCATTAAACCTTTCTCTCCCGGGAACAACATGTCTCTCCCAGAAATCGACAAGCGTCGGTTTCATCTCTCCCCAAAACAAAGAATCTCTCTCAATTCTAAACAGACTACTCCCATTAACAGTCCAACAATACAAATCCAACCAATCTCTCCCCACAATCTCCATCAAACCCTGAGCCTGTGGAACATAATGCCACGGCACTTTCTTCCACGGATACGCCTCTCCGTAAGGACATTTCACTTCGAGCATACCTTTGCTGACCAAACCGTACATGTCTCCATCGGGTGAAGCTCCTAACCAGTCTTGTTCTGTATAAGTAACGAACTCGGGAAAGACGAAGTCGTGTCCTGTTAGAACGTGGTAACGATTGAGTGCTTCGAGCTCTTTGATCTTGGTCCAACACGTGGCTGCGTTTCCTGAAAACGGCTCAACCGCTCCGATTTTCTCTAACCAGAGCTGGACTCTACGGTTTGGCCAGAACCCGATGGCTTGAGCGAAAGTACTCGATGTTAATCGGTTCTGTCTCTTGGTTTCCCAGTTCTTACGCCAGTGTTGCATACAAGATGCCTCTGTAAATGAATAGCTCGAGCTCATCGTCGTCGTCTCCTCCGACTTGCTGCTGAATCTTTTATTACCCCAACTGCAATTTTTTTATAATTCAACTAAGCAATTTCGAAAAAAATAATTTAGCAAAAGAAAAAAAAAAGAAATCGAAAATTTAAATTCTTATGTAATGAAATTAGAAGAAAGGTTGAAGAGAAAATTGACCGTGAAAGCTTGCAGGAAGTGCGACGAAACATTCTTGTTCACTAGACGAAAGGAGACGATGTCTGGGGTTTAGGGTTTTTCGAAGCCACCCAGAATTTATGGGAGCTTATTACTAAAATCGATCAGTTCGAGGATGCAAAAGGTAATAATAAAGAGATATCACAAACTAGTATGAAGAGTCGAAGAGATCATGTTTTTAAATCGGACGGTCCAACCTTGTCGGAAGATGCAACATCATACGCGAAACGCTGGGCCTTATATTTTCAAAGTTATCAAATAGGCCTATACAGTTTTTATTTATTTGAACTGGCCCACACATTATTTACGTTAATCCAACCAAATTAGAACCTTTATCAATAAACCAATTTAGAACTCGGTTTGACCTTAAAATAATGTTAGAAATTTTCTACCCAAATTAACAAAGTCACTAAAGTTTTTGCGTTTTTATTTGATTATATTAATTAGTGAACTAAAATAAGAGTAAAATTGATAAAGTCAACAAATAAACGAATTAAAAACATAAAGCTATATCTAAATAAAACAAAATTAAAATATATATAACAACAATTAATATTAATTGAGGTAGTACAAAGTGATCATCTGAATAAAATATTCTCATCTATATCACCAAGCGAAAATTAAAAAAAAACTAGTGGTTGGTCCGTCCTACGGACGGGTGAGTTTACACTAAAACTATAACATAATTGATCTACACATCTAAACCAAGACTATCATAATAAANTATCATAATAAATTTGGGTTTTGAGGATTCAATTAGAGCTAAAAAAGCCCAATATCTATCAATATGTTTTGAGATATGGTGAATGACTAAGGTTAACTTTAGGCTTTGGTATTCAGAAGAAGACAAAACGAAGACTGTAAGAAAAATGTTCTCGTAGGT
>OVBX01001591.1:0-24917 GCA_900406325.1 Erucastrum elatum | reverse complement strand
TATAGAGACAAAAAGTGAGATTCCTCTATATTTTCCTCTAAAATAGAGAAACTCTATTATAGAGGCATACATTGGAGTAAATTCACCTCTATAATAGAGATCTCTATTTTAGAGGAAAATATAGAGATGTACATTGGAGATGCCCTTAGGTTAGTCTTCAACTCTAGGCCCCTAGGCTGTAACGAGTTTTTGTCATCCTTATAATATTGAGATGTAAATCTGTGACAAAAACGAAGAATGCAAAACAGGGTCCAAGCCAACTTGTACGTAACAAAATACTATACAAACGTGCCAAAAACAAAATAAACTAAGAGTATACAACGTGTTAAAAACAAACAAACAAAGACTCTGGTCATCTTCTATGCGATGTTGCCGCAAATTGACGCATCTCACATAAATACGATATTTAATGCATCGATCACTCCTTACGTCTAACCTTCTAACTATCTCTGAGTTTTTTACTTTCTTGAAATCGATTGATAACCACTAGCGTTTTGAATAAGAGTTGGTTTTCGGCTTAATGTTCGGACCATGTTGGATGACCCCATTGTCTGGCACACGACAACGTGATCACGTGACCCAGGCCTTGTCGTGGTCCGTAGCCACAGCCCCACGCATTCGAAGTAATTAATATGTTCATCACTAAACTAGATAGTAAAATTCAACCGTGAAAACATTAAAGAAAATTCAAATATCCACACCAAAAAGTGTTAAATCAAACCATATACTTATGCTTTTTCAATCCTTGGGTCACGCTATCAACCAACCAAAACAAGAATCAGATAATCTAAACTTTCTCAATGAAGCTACGTACATGATCGCATTGCTATACATAAGAAGTTAGTTCCCGAGATGCCCCCCACTTTCCTCAAAACGTTCTTGGGTTGGTGATGGGGTACTTATTGATGATTTATACTCTCCTCTTTGCTGTTGCTAGCTTTTACTCCGTCAAAAAAACTACACACAAGTCCTTGATAGGGTCATTCTGGTGACACGTCATTCAGCTGTGAAGTAGCTGTCGTAGATGGAGAGTTTCTCAAACGCCTCGAAATTTGCTTTTAACCCAACAAACTGGCTCCCGTTCTGAGCACAACAACCTGCATCAGGCCATCGACAAGTTCCTTCTCTTGCACGCAACGGACATAACAATGCTTCACAAACTGTGTCTTCACTTGCTGATGAGATGGATTCTGAGACATCTGTTTGTTTTTGGGGAATTGAGTGGGAACATTTCTGTGGCCCGTCTTCTACTTCAACTGTGCATTCTCCGTTCTTTGTGAAGTTCACCTTGCAGCCGAGTGATTGCACGGCTCTCGATATGACCCCGCGCTCTTTGATAGCTCTCTTTGCTGATTCTATAGCTGCACGGCTTATATTTCTTTCTTTGCGCAACTCTTCGCTCAGTGACTCCACTGTAGAGGATAAAGCATCTACCTTCCTCTCAGCTTCTTCTTTCCCCTGTTCCAGTTTTTCCAACGCAAGAAGCAAAATCAGACCCAAGCAAGTTAGCTGACCATAATAGCATGTGTAAGATCGATGCATTACCTTTTTCATCTCTAAATGCTTAACATTCATGGCTCTACATTGGACCTCGGTTTCTGCAGCATCCGGTTCCACAGGGCAGGCCCAGCGAAGATGGAACTGGGGCCATAGAGTCGGGGCTAGAGCTGCAGCAGGAGGTAATAATGGGCCATTATATCTTGAAGGATCATAAAGTGGGTTGCAATGTCGATGAGAAGTTCCACCCAAGGAACGCAAATCAGTCAAGTAAGCCCATAGGCAGCCACTGGCTTCCAAAATCCCACATTCTTGCCTCTCCTTTTCACTGTAATCAGAAAGCGTAAAAAAATAAATACTAAACTGGTTTGTGATGGTTTATCAACATTGCTCCAACAATAATCTTACATATGATGATGAACTTCCAACTTTACAACTAAACTACTGAAAAAAGTTTCTAAGTAAGAGGTGTTTTACCTGTTGCACAAAAAGTTCCCAAAACGACATGAAAGCAAGCTGTCCGTGAAATCTACCAGGAAGGTCTGAAACAAAATATTGAAAGGGCACAGAATAACTTTAGCAGAAAGTCATCATGAGACTGTCAGACATATGTAATGTTAGAAGTGTATCCACATACCGGAGAAAACTCGAAAGCACAAGGATACATCCGCATTATCTGTGAAACGCAATCAACCCACTGCAAACATACTCAACTGTTGTTAGTAGATCTGCCAAACCAAAAAATAATATATAAATGCAAGCAAGAGTTGTATACCTGCAAAAATATAGGCGCATAGTTGTTCAGACCATGTGAAGAGCCAGGCGATTGAGTAGTTACTGATCCTGACGTTTGCCGCACTGGAGATGAAGGGAAACTACTAGCAGAAGAAGATTGAATTGGAAATTCAAAACTACCAGATCCAGCAACGTTTGGCATTCCTATACGATCTGAAAATGGGTGTCCGAACGCTAACCAATCCTTTTCGATGAGAGCCTGATGTGAAGTCAGAACAGTAGAAAAGACTACGTAAGACAATGATGAATCAAACAAAATCTAAGAAAGGCAGCCTATAAACCCAAATTATAGGATGATGTATACCTGAAACCCAGCAAATGTTCTGTAGTATGGATCAAGCAATAGGCATGCAAGAGAAACCAGCTGAGTTGTTCTGTCCCATCCATCACTGCACAAAGACATTACGATTCACAACTCGGGATATAAGAATAATTCTACTGAGAGTAGTAAACTGCATGAATTAACAGATGATAATTGATTTGTCTGCTTGAGACAGGTGCATCTTTGTCTTAACACATATAAACATTGGTATAACCTATTAAAACAGATCAGTGGCCTTAAGTTAGCTAACCTGCAGTGCACAAGAACTGATGCTGACTCCATAGCAACACGTGCAGCAATCCAAGCCACACCAGCTAAGATGCTCTGGATGTGGCTCAACCAACCACTTTCTCCAAGCAAGGATACTGAAGCAGACATACTACTAAGATTACCTCCACCCCAAGTCCAGCCACCATGTCTCTATAAATTTCAAATAAATAGATATCTCCACCTTTAGCAACGTAAGAAGAATTGTGGTTCCAAACATTCATTTGAACGTTTATGTAAGATCATGTCAACATGCTTTAAGCTTAATACAATAGAAGCATATTCGATTTAGTTAAACCACCTAGATGTTGAGTGCTAGACAGCTGGGGGAGTACTTTGATTTGCTACGGAGAAAACAAAAACTTTATCTGCTAATGTATTTTTGCCAACTTACCAAGAATGATGACGTCCCATCGGATGATGTTGTACCGTGCATATCTAAATAATCCCTAAGGCGGGAAAAGCTCTCTCGCATTGCATGTATGTTGTCTATCCCAAAGAACACAATCTGAAGAGAAACAATGTCAGTAAAATTCCAGATGACAAAATATGGAGCTTCAAACCACTTAGTTCATGTACAGACTTCAGATTGCAAATAATTTGAAGATGATTCTGAGCCTCCTCCCATTGCTCCATTTGCTAATGCATTTTTTCTAGGTCTTGCATCTGCGATGTAAAGCTTCCTATGACACAAAAATAAAACGATATGAACAAATAATCAGCATTCAACCATATTAAAGATATGAACAAACAGAATAAAATTTTATTCTACCAAAATCGACATTTCTAAATATTTCAGAAATAACCCCAAACGATGAGTGGTTATCTCCAAGTTATATGCAGATGCAATTTATATGTTTTTACTAGCACTCTTTGTCAGCAAACACAAAACCATACAAGAAATGCAAGCACAAGGGAGGGTCATCATAGGACTTAAAGATGATATAAAGGTAATCAATAGTAAATCAAAATTTAACTTTAAACAAATGAGAATAATCATAGGAAGCTTACCGTGGCTCTTCCTTGTGACCAGATAACTGAGTGCAGAATGAAGCAACAAGTTTCTCATCAAAGTTACTGCAGAAAATTGGCAAAATATATCAAACCTTCAGAACCCATTACTACAAACACTTTAATATCCAAAATAAGAAACTCAATTATCATGAAAACTCTGGACATGTCACTGAAACTTCTATTTACCTCCTCATGTTCATCATCAGACCAACTAAAGGTTGTGAAGAGCGAGCAATCACAGCTCCACTTCCTGCAATTAAGATCAAAAAGCAACATGTGTAAATGCGGAAGCTATACCAATGAAATTTCAAATGGAAGCACCAGAATAGCTGCATTTCTACCCGGATGGCACCACGAGATCACGGGCAAGCGACCTTTTGCTCGGAAAGTAGACGCTTGGGTCAGCTCTTCATCACTGACATAAAACATGCGGAAATTCAAGACTAAACCTCCAGGAAGATAGTTTAAATCAGAAAAAAACAGCGGCATGCCAAGTTTCTGTGCCGTTCTAAAATACGAACACAGAAGCTTTAAAGTCTTGGCAGAGGCCAAATTAAACTCTGTTCATCACATGTTCAAGGAATCAATGTCCTACCTAATGGATTTTGGAACCATCAAAGCAAACGGATAAGTCTGACACAAGTTATAATTCGAGTTCAAGTCAGTTATCCGCCAAAAGTCATTGGAAACCGAGAATGAACCATCTTTAATCATATTCATTGACGCTCGCAATGAACCTTTTCCAAGAAGTCGAAAATATTCATTCAGCAATCTTTCCTTTGGGTTTGAGTTACCGAATTTGGAAGGCCCACATGTAAAAGCATAAAGATCCCATACTCGCTCTGGATTGCTACATCTCAATAGTGCATCAACTAGAGAACGTCTCTGCAAAATTATACCAATCAAGTCAAATAGGTTCATATATTCAATGAGAAATGCAGAAGGTAGCAATATACAGGGAAAAAAGAGAGTCGAAGTTTTACCTGCTTGGTTCCAGGGCGAAAACCATAGACAATTATCCTCATATCTTTGCCTGCAAAATGCACATGATTCACAAGAATAGTTTCAAACTAACATAAAGAAGGTATTAGATAACAAAATCTCTCAACTAGTATTAGTATAGTGATGTCGTCTAGTGCCACGAAAACAAAGAAACAAAGGAAGGGGAAGAACAGAGCAAAATATCACAGGGAATTTGAATAAATAGCGTAAAAACTTGATAAAATAAAGAACTACTCAGATCAGTTTTAGCAAAAGGTAGCACGGAAACATACCAGTAACCTGTAAAAGACGTTTTGGTGGATTCTTGGTGGAGTGATGCTTGCTTGATTGAGCTTTCAGCACCTACATACAACACCAACCACACAGAATTAAAGCCCAACTTCACTAAGATTAATCACACAATGCTATCATAATAACTAAAAACTGACCATTTTGTTAAACTTCTCGATAGCAACCAGTGGAATTGTACCAAGTGGAAGAGGATCTCTGGTTCCTTCACTCTTCACAAAGAGAAACACGGATTGATATGATGCACCATTTAGAACATTACAAGACACAAAGAATAAGAAGAAAGACAAAAGCCATACCAAAAACAGAATACGGAAATTTGTGAGTAAGAGGGTCCCTGCTTCACCGGTGTTAATGAGTATAACTCCACAACACTGTAATCAAAACCATAACAAGAATATAAACAATTCATCAACACACACAAAGACTCTCTGCAATACATTTACAATGAAAGAGATTCCACAGCCAAAAAACGCCTTTCTTGCTAAATTTTCAGTGTTATAGATCCTCAAATTACATACCTCGAAGGTGATCCTCTCAGATTCCAGCAAGCAATCCAAATTTGAGAAAGAGCTTGACCAAGAAGCTGGCTGATATAATAACCAAATACAAATTAGCTTAAACGTTAGGGAGGTGTCAATCGATTAAAACCTAATCAATACCCAAATTAAAACAACATCACAAAGCTATGATGATGATTGAAGAAGTTAAAGAGGGAGAGCAATAATACATCGAGTTTAGTCCATTCAAGCACGTCCCAGCTTCCGGTACCTTCCATCTTCTCCGAAGAATATCGCAGCGATCGTAATCGCCTAGAGGAATTTCTCGGCGCCGTCATCTAAACGGTGACGAGGATTTCACCTTGCTGCCTCTTTAACGGTGCCAAACGACGGGTTTCGCACGCTGCCTCTCCTTTTTTTTTTTTCCGCTAACGAAGACAATGAGACTCTCGAATACGTCGTAGTTTCCGTACGGCCAAAGCTTTGCGTTTTAGACTTTATTTGCTTTTTGTTTTCTTGGATAATCTTTCTTGCCTATTTAACAGATTTTGTTTATTTAAAGTCCTCTAATGGAAAACTTGAGTGTAAATCTGGATAATTGAATTTTTAACAAATATAATTGGATAATGAACTGAAGAATTCTTAATTGAACTCAATTGCCTGCTCTTAATTTTGATATAACCTCTCTAGCAAAAATAATAACTTATATTTTTCAAAAAAAGAAATTTTAATTATAAATTATATCTATATACATATATATCTAATCTTAAAATCACAATATAATATCCGAAAACTGATTGTATGATGAACCATTGTATAACATAATCGTATAAAGTAACCATCATACACATTTGTATTGTATGCAATAGTAATGGTTTAACCGTATACGTAACTGAATATTGAGATTCGGACTTATGAATTGGTTCCATGACAAACCCACACCCGTGACATCACCATGCGAATAAACTGTGACCGAAAGAGAGACAGGAGTTATAATAATGCAGACAACTTGGACAAGTCGGAACTTAATATCCCCCAAATCAAGGATTCTTCTGTTCTGTATCATCACCACTGGATTTTACAATAATCAAAAACAACCTTGGCACATAACGTATATGCAGTAGTATGCATCTCAACCACAATAAAATCTCGTAGAAACAATATACAAAGCATTATCACATCCTACTACAAGTCAGAATAGCAAAGGAGAGAGAGAGAAGATAAAAGAGACGCTCACATGATAATATACCTCTCGTGGTAATCAAGCAATGTAACAGCTTTTTCGTCCTCGGGTTTGGTCCAAGCTGCTCGGTTTGGTTTTCCCCGGGGGTGAGTTCCAGTGCCAGTTTAGGTCGAAGAAGCAGTAAAATAAATGTAGTCTCGGAGAGCTTCGCTAGTTATCTGCGTCTAAACACTTCTCAAGGGTTTGACTACTAGTACACTCCTGAAGAGCCTTGGCGTTAAGTTCTCTACCATATCTCCAGACATAGTTGAGCCCAACAAGAAGCTCCGTGATGATGGTCTCTGTCTTCTGCTGGTTTGCAAAGAAGAGAGTCTGCGCAAGAACTATGTGCGTTCTCGAAACCAAGCTTTGGTTCTCGTAACTCCTCTCTGACTGCCATTTTATCATGTTGTGAGCTAACGGACCCAACCATTCCAAGATACCCGCCATTGCGTCTGTCCACTCTTTCGCTAGCCCTGGATCATAAACCGCGGAGGAACTCAGGTTTTTCGAGTAGGGCTTTAGCCTCTCTCTCAGCGATTTTCTCACGCTCGCGGGTAACATGTTGTATAGGTCGTCTCTTGCATCATCGCCTATCAAATGAGGAGACGCAACGAATCTCTCTATCACGATGATGACATTAGCATAGTGTAACGCTAAGCAAGCGGCGCCAAGGGTGTTAGGAGCAGCATCTGACAGCTTGGGTCGGGGAGGAGGTGCTGAACTTTCAACATGGTGGACAGCGTTAGAAGTACCTTCGAGGATATGATGCTCCGCACTACTATATCTAGCTCCGTTCTGGGTCCTAGTGCTGAGAGGAGTAATACCGTCTTGAGACACCATGCAGCCTTTAAAGGGACCAACCTGTGTTAAACGGTTGGGTTTTGACTGTTTCTTCGCTGAGGAAACAGAAGGCCTTTCCGGTGTCTGCTGCACCGTCTTCTTGTTGTGTTTCCCCATTCCCATAAGCGGTCCTGATTTAGAGGTGAACTTCCCGAGAGGACCCGAGTAAAACTTGAAACGTTTGTTCTTCTCCGGGGCAAGAGGACCTGACTTGGGAGACTGAGCGCTGAGAGAACCCGAGAGGAAATCACCCATCTTCGTGGACTTAGTAGCAGCCGAACCCGATGCTGGACCTGTAAACCTTCCAAGAGGACCAGAAGCAAATCTAGGAGGACGGGAAGTCTCAGATTGCTGCGTCAAGACAGTAGAAACCGAGTGGCCGCGACCGAGGAAATCAGAATCCGCAGAGCTAACATCGCTAGCCTCCGCTCTGTAACTAATCCCGAAGACATGTTTCGTCCTAGTCAAGATAGTGAAAATCGACCTCACCAAGAGAAGGACTGTATAGTCATAAGTACGGTTCCAAAGAGACACCTCCCTTAGAGTCTTCACCTCATGTTTCTTCCACGTGACTTTCTTCTTATACTCCAACAAATTATCCGTAGCAGACTCATTACTCATCCTCCTCTTCAAACTCTGCTCAAGCTCCGTAAGAATCTCAGTCTCCTGATAAAGACTCGCATTAGACGAAATAAACCGCTCCATCCTCTTAACCTTCCTATCCATCTTCTTCCACCCGAACTGCCACCCGTAAGGATCAGCCCCCGTCTTCATCATCTCTCCAAAGCAACTCTCAAAGCTCTTCAACTTAGGATCGTTGCATCTCACAGCGAGCCTAGCCACAGCTCTCGCCACGTTCTCAACGCTCTCCATCATCTCGTCGCGTATCAGCCTCACCACGAAATCATCGTCTTCCGAGACTAGCTTCTTGATCCCAGTGGAGCGTGTGATCTCTTGCCTGAGCCTCGCGACGTTCTTATCGCTCAGGGACTGCCAGAGATGAACGAGTTTCGAGAGTAGACTAGCGACCTCGTAGGCTAATACTCCAAGAACATCCTTCTCTTTGTGAGATTCGTTTTTCTTTGGGAATCTCAATAGATTACGAAACCAAGTCTCTGAAACCATATTCTCTCTCTCTCAACCAATACAATCAATAGAGTCTCCTACACCAATAACGCAGAATCAGTAATTCAAAATCAGAAACTCGAAATCTCGAGCTGGAATCATCAAGAAGCACCTCTTACGCAAGCAATAGGAATCGAGGATTTGAATCAAAATCTATGCTACGGAGCTTGAAACGGTTGCGTTGCAATCAACAGTGTCTCCCTCCTACACGATGAATGAACAATCTGTTAAACCAATTACAAGTGAGGAAACGCATAATCAAATCAATCAATCACAAAAGCGATTCGCATCGGAAAAAAATAGAAATATCTAGCTGGAATCATCAAGAAAACAGCTCTTACGCAAGTAATCGGAATCGGATTTGAGCAAAATCTATGCTACGGAGCTCGGAATCGCAAATCCTACCAACTACCACCAAATCGAGTTTGTAAATAAAAATCTCCAGCTGCAGTATATATGTAAACACGGCCTCGCGAAATTACTAGAGAGGAATGAATGATTCGAATTGGAATTGTCGGCAAATCTAGAAGCAGATATGTATCAGTACAAACGCAAACGAGGAAGCGCGTGAGGAGAAGCTTACCGATTGGATTATTGGAGGAAAAGATGCGAGTCAGAGAGGGGAAAAATTGGGCGGAAGAAAGGAAGGAGAGGAAGGGGGCGAGGAAGGTGCAGTGAAAAGACTATAGCCACATCCCACATGGAAGAGAGAGAGAAGTCGAAGCAGGAAATTATGGAGAGAGAGAGAGAGAGACTGTGAGCGAGAGTCAAGTTCGTGTGAAAAAAGAATCCTATATTTGCCTTTTCTAATCTTTTTTCAGTTTCAGTGCTTTTGATTATGATTATTACGTTTCTTGCCTCGAACTTTTGTGATTGTCACTTTCTGTTTCTGTAGCCAAAATGTTTTTTACAAAAGTGTTTTNTTTCTTGCCTCGAACTTTTGTGATTGTCACTTTCTGTTTCTGTAGCCAAAATGTTTTTTACAAAAGTGTTTTTTTTTAGAGTAAATTTGCTGAAAACACATAGAAAAGCTAGATACCATTAATTGGGGGGGAAATGGTAGAGTTGGGGGGAAAAAATTTGGGGGGAATTTGGGTAGGGGATGCAAATAGGGTATAAGCTGTGTATATAGAGTGCAAATACTCTTTTTTTTAACTATCCATTTCCATTCTACTAAATCAAAATTTGGCTGATAAATTGGTTGATACTTATGTAAATAATAAATTATTTGTATTCGAACTTCGTTGAAATGGCATCAACAAATATTTAGAACATGAAAAATATGAACAAACTAAAAGTTCTTTTTTTTAATAAACTAAAGTTTTTCAGTACATAAAAAGACACTTTATTTTCAAAGAAATATATCTGATAAGTATTTAATATACTGTTCTCGTTTAGCTATAAAAGAAAATAGAATAATTAAGAAATACTGTGTGGGCTCATAAGAATGAAAAAAAAATATATTAGATCAGTCACATGTTGTTTATCTGAAATAAATTGCAACTCATTTTATTCTTACTTATAAACATTAAATTGTTTAAACTTAACAGACACGTTAGGGAACAAAATTGACCCAACTAGTTTGGTTGACGTTGAACTTGTCAAATATGAAAGCAATTTCAATTAGGCATTTATTTATATACAGTGCAAGCTATTTGAAAGGCGTTGAGTGGATGTTACTTGTTGGACCATGCACCTTACGTGTTGTATGCAAGAGTGAAAACAAAAAACATATTAACAATGAATGCCACGTTTGCAGCTAAAGTTGTGCAGAAGAAGATTAAACCAAAGTTGACCATTTCATCCCACGGGCATAAAATTTCTGAAATAGAGCGAAAGAATCTCGATAATAATGAATCTTGACTCGTTCGGACGAAAACAATGATTCATAAACTCGTTGACTTGTAACATGTCTTTTGCTTCTGGGGCCTGCGGATAGAAAACTAAATATGTGGGAGTCGAAATGAAATCTCTAATAAAACAAAGGAGCAACAGACAAAGAAACTACTGGATCAGGTATCCTCCTTTCCTTGTTTAAAAATAAGACTTATCATAAATATGAGGGACCATAAAGTGAAACACTTATTTGGGTGTAGGATTAGGAAGAGATCCGTCACAATCATTAATGGCAAACACGCGTAAACTTGTCGTTTCTTTATGTAAATCCCTTATCGGATCGGGTTTTGGAATTTGAAACGGGTCAAATTTGAAGCTTATGTAGTAGGTAGGTCCAAAGAGTTATTAGAATATTTTCACTTTAACAATCATTAAGCCCATAATTGTTTAAGCTAATCGTTTGCCAAAACGCAACGCAGGCCAAAAACAAAACGTTTTGCTTTAACGAAACACACTTAAAATTTCTAATAAAACCCTAATTTTGTCTCTCTCTCTCTCTCACACAGCCAACGAAAAACAATGGGTGCAAAGGCGAAGAAAGCTCTAAAGAAGAACATGAAGAAGATATCAGCTTCGGCTGCTGCTTCTTCTTCATCTCAGCTGGCTGTTCCCCAGAACCCGAAACCATCTGCTGATTTTTTGGTAATGTTTCTTGGATCGTCTCTAATTCGTTTCAGATTCTGTTTTGAGTTTTGAACTTGAATCTCATCTCGTCTGTTGATAGCCACTAGGAGGAGGTCCAGCTCGAAAAGCACCAGTGAGCAAACCTGTTGAGAGCAAAGCCACGGTGCTATACATCAGTCGACTCCCTCATGGTTTCTATGAGACTGAGATCGAAGGTTTCTTCTTCTATACGTAATTACCAGCTAAATTGATTATTTGTGTTTGGTCACACACTGCTTAAATGTTGTGATCTTTGTGGTTGGACAGCTTTCTTCACCCAGTTTGGAACAGTCAAGAGAGTTCGAGTCGCAAGAAACAAAAAGGTTCTTTTATTTGTTTGATCTGTGTCTTGTCTTTCTTGAGGTTATGTCTTGTTTTTTTATTAGTTTTTCTTTTGTTTGGTTTCTTAATAGACTGGGAAGTCAAAGCATTTTGGGTTCATACAGTTTGAGGATCCTGAGGTATATACACTTTTGAACCTTTAGAAAATGGTGAGACGCTTCATATGTTCCAGATTCAATTCTTAAAAGAAGTTCTTACATTTTAGTTCTGTGTTTTAGGTGGCTGAAATTGCAGCGGGTGCAATGAATGACTATCTGTTGCTCGAGCACATGCTTCAAGTTCGTGTCATTCCACCTGAGCATGTTAAACCAAATCTGTGAGTCCACTTCTTTAAATCCAATTCGTTTTCTAGTGTTTTTCTTACTTCACACAAATAGTTAGTTAGCATATCCAATTGCGTAACGGTGCTGTTGGCTATATTTGTTGAATGAAAATAGCTCTGTTTCTATTCTAATGCTATCTCTTGTGGTTAGAAAGACTAAGGCCCCTGATTCATGAAACTAGTATAAATTAAATGTTATACAATCTGGTTTTGAACAATCTCATTTATCTCTTACTTTGCTGACTTCATATTCCAGAAACTAGGATGTGCGAGCTTTCTAGTGTATGAAGAATTTTCTGTTTAACGTTAGCTTTCTCTGCTTTTTCAAGTAATTCTATTGTTGATGATAATGCTTTTATGCCCTTAATGATACTATTAGGTGGAAAGGGTTCAAAAGTCAGTACAAACCAGTGGATTGGGTTCAGATCGAGCGTAAACAACATAACAAGGTATAACATAATCTTCTTAGCTCTTCTTGTTCTCAGTTTTGCCATTTTCTCTTGAGCTATTATTGACTTTAAACTTTTGATTTCTGTTTTCTCATGTACTCAGGAAAGGACTTTGGAAGAGCATAGGAAAATGTTGCACAAGGTTGTGAAACGGGATCAGAAAAGGAGAAAGAGAATTGAAGCTGCTGGAATAGAATATCAATGCCCTGAGCTTGTAAGTATCCCCCGACTACACAGTTTCTGTCTAGCATTATATAAACAGGACACAGAACTAGTAAATAACCGTGTGTTGTTCTCGGTTACTGCTTCAGGTTGGAAATACTCAGCCATTACCTAAGAAGATCAAGTTTAGTGAAGACTAGGAAAACTTCAGAAGCTGTGGACAAAACACATCTTCGATAAGAAATTTTGGAATAGGATCTTGTTTTGTTGTACTTCTGACGTTGGATCCAAATCTTAATTTATTTAAAAGTATCTGTTATTGCAATTAGATTTTGTGTTTGAAGGATCTCAAATCCTCATTACCATCGATGATGGCAACAGTTGCAATGATAACAAAGTTGTGCAAACAACTGTCTGAACTATATACATAACCAGATGAGTATTCACTCCATATTCTTCTCTACAAACTTCCTCATCATCATCTTCTACAGCTGCTACTCATCACAGTTTGCGGTTTAAAAAGACTTTAGATAAGTGAATTCATGTAAAGCAAGACGTAGAAACTAGTTTACGGTTTAAAACCCCAGTTGAAAACAAACACTTCAACCATTTTCTTTATATAATGTCAATATACCAAAACCCTCACTGCTACATAAATTCAGTAAAGTTTTTTTCTCAAATTATTTATGAAATTCGTCGTTTTGCCATTCTTTAGTTCTATAGTGGCAACATCTGGATATTGTATGCGGTTAGATCAAATTGTGCTAAGTTTATGAAGCTAATAACAATGATTCGGAGGATATCTCTAGTATAATAATCATGATTTTTTTGTGTCAAAGGTGTAGATGTCTGGGATAAATCGAATGACACGGGTGGTCGTGAAAACATTAGGTTTGAGAGTTTCGAGAGTTTTGAGCACTTGTTAGACGTAAGAAACAGTGACACTGGTTCAATGTTAGATAAAAGAGAGATTATTGAATCAAGCTCTAGATTTGAGAATGAAGAAGTATGATTTGCACTGTGTCAACTCATTCACGAAAACAGCACAGAATTTAGTGAATATCTACATTGATTTAAAAACAAATGAGTTTACAAATCTTGCTAATAAAGATGCGGTTTTGGCTCAGATCACTAGTATACCATTCCAACGACAGCGGATGGTCCTACGTACAAGCCCGACAAACCGGATATATATAACCGAAACTGAACCGGTTTGAGTTCGATCAAGGGAAATATTGAGCCAAGTCAAACCGGATATATATAACCGAAACAGTCCCTACCTTTTGTCTTGTTATCTTGGAGAAACTATAGAGAGTCTCTATAGTATCCGAGAATTGATCATCCATCTCAGGATTCATGGACAGACCTCCAGATTTTGACACAGGATCAAAGATTTCATCCATATATTTTGACACAGTCCCTACCTCTTCATTGCATCCATACAAGCCTCCTGTTAAAGCAATGTTGATGTTGTTGTTGTCAGATGTCACTATAGTCTGATGACTCTGATCCTCATCCAGTTCAGAGAATGAATATCTATTCGTTGAAACATCATCCATCTCCAAACTCGACGTCATAAAACCTTCAGGATTCATCTCAAAATCTACAAATGAATCAAGATCAAACTCTTGATTTAACGCATCCAAGTTGTTGCTGCTGTCTACGATATGATCCTTCTGTTCACTTCTCTTGACACACCCCTCGAAATTTTCATGTAAAGCATCATGAATGCAATGACTTGCAGAAGAAGTCAATTGAAAATCTATGGTTCGGTTTTGACCTAACTCCTCATGAGTTCCGTTTGTAACAGCATCCTTGTGGCTATTGTTGTCAGAAACCGCTACTGGCTGATCCTCTTCTTTAATGTTCTTGACAAGTCCCTCGAAGTTGGATCATCATCATGAGTTCCGTGTACTACAAGTTCCTTCTTCTTCTTCACGTCATCATCACAATTTGCCATGGCCTCTGAGCGCAACCCTCTCAGATTCTGCAGTATCCTTGAAACTGAGTCTACAGCCTCATTCAACTCCTTTGGATCCTCCGAGTTGGCAAGACTCTCGTCTTCCCAGCACCAAAACTCTGACCATATATGATCCTCTTGAGGACGCTGATTCTTGAGGAAAGCACAGACAACACTATCGACAGAGGAGTGACCAAAAGAGTAGAAGGATACAGTTGACCAAAAGAGTGACCATTACGGCGCTTGGAGAAAGCAACTGATTTCGATTCTTTTTTCTCTATCTCCTTGTCCGTTGATATCTTTCTTCAAGCCTCCCATTGTTCTGTTATTCTTTTGTTGGTTTCACGGACAGATAGAACTAGGCCTGGGTTGCGGGTTGGGTCCGCCCCGCCTGACCCGCCCCGCTGCGGGTTTGTGTCAAATTTTCAAGTAAAAAAACTACCCGCTAGACCCGCAAAGACTTACACAAGACACCCGCACCCGCCCCGCATTAATCAAGCGGGTAACCCGCTAGAATCAAAAAAAAAAATTCAATACAAATCTAAGAACAGAACATGACAAACACACAAAACATAAGGTTTTTAAGCTTCAACGACAGACATATAATAACACAAGAACACAGAGAAGTTGTCCCACACAGGCGATGTCTTCTTCTTCCTCTTTCCACTACTTGAATCCTCTGAAGCTTCTTGTACGGCGATTTAGGGTACGGCGCAAAAGAAAGAGATGAAGTCATTAGGGATTTCTAATTTTTTTTACACCTTAAAATATTAAAACAGTACGCAGTTATAACCTAAAACAAAAAATGACACACTACTAAATACATAAAACACAAAAACGACACACATATGCGGGTATCCGCTTGCCCGCTAAGAGAAATTTAAAAGCCCGCGCCCGCCCCGCCATCTACCGGCCCAATCCGCATGACCCGCTATTTTTAAAATCAAATTTTTTTTAGACCCGTACCGCCCCGCAGCGGGCTTAACGGGCCGGGCCCCGTGAGTAATGAGCCAAATTCCCAGCGCTAAATAGAACGATATAAGAGGAAAACTTGTATATAAAAGGCTAAAATAATTTATTGTTTCTTTTTTTTTTAACTTTGATATATTAAGCCTTTTGGTTCAGTGGTTTGACTAAGAGTTCATTAATGTTTCTATATCCAAAAGTCTGGGGTTCAAATCCTAGAAAATTCATAATTATGCAGATTATAGAGAAACATATTAGAAGAGATCTTTAGCTTGGTGCAGGGCGTACCATCTAACATGGATCTCATAGGACGGCTCGGAGCGGTGCATTCAGGTATGAATTCTCATATGATGGTAGAATTGTCGGCTGTATAATCGTCTATGTAATATTCTCACCATTGTAATAACATAATTATTCAGACATTAAAAAAAAGAACATCAAACCAAGACCCGTTCACTTGAGCTATATTTATTTGGTTTAGCTAAAACGTATAAATTTGTTCCCGCTTTATAATTCAACCAAATTATTTTCTTTAGTTTTTTTTTGAATCTAGTCAAAAATAAAGAAATTTTGGGCAGCTTTGGCTTGCAAGTAATCAAGGCACGACGACTCTAACCATGGCTCTCAACGGATTCTCCATCACGTTGATGAGCTCAAAAATAGACGTTAGATTAAAAGCATTCTGTCTTTGATGGTATCTCAACTCGAACGATCTAATTCACGGCGTGATTGCTCCACGATCAAGTTTGTGCAATAATACCTCTCCTTGTCTAATTAGTGAATACTAATGGGTTGGTGTCTAAATAAATATCATGGCAAATAGTAAAAGATCACTTCAGATGATTAAATTTGCAACATATGACTTACTAGCACACAACATTTTAATTTATAAACATGATCCATGTTTAATTATTAATAACTCATCCGACATTTATAAAAATAATTTTGTTTTATGGTTTAAATTTGGTCACATGATGGACTTCTCTATTCACAGCCTCCACATCAAGAATAACCGTAAAGTAAAGCAATTTAGGAATATTGACCTGATGCTGATGTGAGAGTCCATCAATCCAACATTAATTGTCTAGCATAAGAAATAAGAGAAACTAGATCACATAGATGAATCTGATAAACATATCAAGATATATGTAATATACAATGTTGTTTTTTATGTTTCTTAAAATCATAAAACATAGTGTGTATATGATTGTCTGATATAAAAATTAAACTAGCCTACAGTTTTTAAAATATAAAATGAAAAAAAAAAGTTCATACATCATATACACATGTACAAATATACATACATTATCAGCGGTGATGTTCCTATCTTTCATGTATTTCTAAGGCCTCATCCGCATTGTGTGGTCTAGTTTTCAGTGATCTTTTCATCTGTAGTTCATGCTGCACAAAATATGTCAAGCAATCAAAGTAAAAACTTCTCAATTTGGTGTTTTTTTTTCAATTAATATTTTAGCTTTTTTTTTTTTTGGGAAGGCTCATTTTTTAGCTTTCTTAATTAATCTTTTAGCTTTCTTAATTGGTGTTTTCTTACAATCAATCTTTTAGCTTTTTTTCAGTTATTCCCAATTTGGTGTTTTCAGTTGATCTTTTAGCTTTCTTAATTGTTTTTTTTTCAATTGATATTTTAGCTTTCTTAATTGATGCATTTTCCAGTTGTTCTCGGTTTGGTGTTTCTCAATTGATCTTTTAGCTTTCTCAATTTGGTGTTTGTTTTTTTTCAATTGATCTTTTAGCTTTCTGAATTAATGTTTTTTTTCAATTGTTATCAGTTTGGTGTTTTCCAGTTGATCTTTGAGCTTTTTCAATTTGGTGTTTTTTTTCAGTTGATCGTTTAGCTTTCTTAATTGGTGTTTATTACAATTGATCTTTTAGCTTTTTAAACTTATTCTTCCTTTTTTCTCTCTAAACAACTTATGCGAACAATGAATGTAGCCGACAAGTTTGTGGTTATGAAAAATATTCATGAATAATTTGAGAAAAAAAAATTAGTGAACAATGTTACACAATTTCTGTGTGGTGTATAAGATCTTAAGGATGAAAGACAATGTTTACGTATTGACATTAAATGAATAAGAATAGTTGTAGTTTTTGTTGTCGCTGCCACTATATAGCTTTCGTCAGATACATCGGTTTTGTTTCGTCAACCTACAAAGAGGTATTTCCTTCGCAAAAGTGTATCCGTCTAATATATTCTGCGTCATCTCGTTTTTTAACCATCTGTCACCAGAAATCAGCTTCAAAGTCTTTCTTTTCGGTTTCATTTCATAATTTAGTAAAATCTCTATGTTATTGGAGTTCCAACACATTCCACAATAGATCATTTCAGTCTCAATAAGATCCAGTTTTTTTTCCATGACGTAGATTTGCTTCACACAACACAAAGAAACAAAATATTTTAGATAACTCTTTTGCAAGTAAAATCAGAAAAAAAAGTGTATTAAACGTTTACCTTGCTGGGGACGTATTTGAGCATGGTGGAAAAATTCTACAAACAGCATTTCTTAACTCATATGGTTGCAACTTTATCTCATGCAGCTTTAGAATAATCTTAATATATTGAAGCCTACTATACATAGGGATATGAAAAGTGATGTCGTGGTTTGCCTTCATTTTATGATAAAACCATCTTCTTTGTTTACCCTTTTCTAAGTGATAAGAGTATCTTTTAACAACTTCATGGCTTATCTTAATTAGTGATTAATATTACTAACCACAAAACTGAATATTATATACTTAAGACAGAAAGACCACATGGCTACCAAAAAAAAGGATTGATCATTGCCAAACATCTTCTATACTTTACTCTTTTTTTTTCTCATTTCTTCAAAAATCATAATAGTCAGAAGAAAAACGAAAAAACAAAAGTGAGAATGAATCATGTTAAGGTAGTGAGGTAATACCAACAGAAAACCAAAAAGAAACCCTAAAAAAAATCTAAACCTATTTACAATGTCACCGTAGAAAAACTATACACGTTAACAAAACGTCTATACAGGACTATACTCTCATATCATCACCATCCTCCTTTGCAAAAATGCCCCCTAAAAAACCCAAATTTCTATTCAGTTCTAGTAATTTGCGTAGCAAGGTTTGTATCTTTGCTAATATCATCTCTATCAGTTCAAGAAAAGGCTTGCGGGCACCTCGTTCGGTTCAGCTGCTTTCTTGGTTTCTGCAATCTTACGAGCCATCGTGGCTTTGTAAACAGCCAAATCCGCATTCTCTCCAAGAACTTGCGCTCTTCTTCTTCTAGCAATGGCTATCTCCATGGTTGCATCAGCATAGGCCTTGGCTTCTTTCACTCGAAGAATAGCGTTTTGTTCCTCTAAAGCTTCTTCTTCAGCCGTCTTTACAGGCCCTGTCCACGTTATTGAGCTTAACCATCAATATCTAACTCTTTCTTGATAAAGAAAATGCACAACTTTCTCAACCTTCTAATCTAAAAACAACAAACAGGAACTCTGTGGTAATCTACTCTACTTAAGTGTTCTTCGGCAAGACTATTCCATCTAACTCTTAACTCTCAAATGTATAGAATTCACATGTTCAGTACTAGGCAAACCAAACCAATACATCACCACACTAATCCAACAAAAGATAGGAACTACTTAAGGTTCTCTGATTCATAATGTAAGTAGGAACATACCGAGATATAGCTGTTTGGATTTCCCCTGCCTTTTGAAGGATCTTCTCTTACGAAACGCAGTTTTGGAAGGTTGGGGAGTTTTCTTCGCACGATGATAACCCTGTTCAATGAACCAAAACATCAGCTTTGCAACAAAGAATGTTCGACCCAAATAGTACACAGGAACATGATGACACTACTGTTTATACCTGGAAAACTCTAAGGAGTGGTGCTTTTCGCTTCTTCTTTTTCTTCAACCAGTAATCATGCACTGCTTCAACAACCTCTTGCCTACCCAGATACAAAAGACTAGCAACAACGATCGCTTTATCATACACGAGATCATTGGCAAGCCTCTGGAAATGCCGCTTTTCAAACCCATCAATCATCAGCTCAAAAGTATCTTGCTCAAGAGGTTGACCTTCTCTACCAAACACTTCCACGTTCTGCTTTCTCAGCCACTCTTCATCTTGAGAATCCATGTCGTAGATCGCACTGCTTCTAGCCATGGCCCTTGAAACCTCATCTTCTTTCACAGAGATGTACTGAACCGGCATAGAGAACGAGGGAGAGTCATCATCCCCATACCCACACACTTCTCTTACAACAGGTATAGGAATGGCCTTCACATTCTCTAGCGATACAACCTTGTACTTAAGTAGACTAGGCGAAATGTTTCTTGCTCTTCTCGTTCTTGAAGAGCTTCTCTTCCCCTTACTATGAAAACCTAAACTGTTTCTACACTGACCATTCTCTACAGTTAACTTCGAGGCTACTCCATTGTTCCTCGGACTACAAGGTGGAGACAAAACTAACTCAGACTCCGAATCACTCTCTTCAACCGGATTCTTTAGCAGATACAGACATCTCTCCACGAAAGCAAATGACCGTGACGCCACTCTGAGAGCTAGAGTCAAATGCATAGCCATGAAACATCTAGGAAGAGCAGAAAAATCAGCTGACAAGAGAGGAAGACGTTCCATCTCCCCAAAGAACATGCAGACACCCTTTGAAGAGCTAAGAGGAGGCTCCTGTAAGAAAAAATCAGAGATCCCACACACTTCTTCATAATCATCGCTACTACTTACACAAAAGACAATGCAGCAAGTAGAGAAGCAGCTCTTACCGCAAGAAACCGCACCCCATGATCTGCAAACACGTCCTTGATAGGTTGAGAGATGAAGAAAGAAGCTAGAGAAGCCAGACTAAGCTGTTCCCTCCTCCTCAAGTACCTCATCACCAAACCGAAAACAGATGACAACCAGGGTTCCTTACAAGAAGACCAAACAACTCTAAGAGTAATCACAGGAACAACACAGAGTGTTCTTCTTCGCCTGGTATAAAACTTGAGGCTTTGCGGTGGTTTCACTGGTCTACTACTAAGACTAGATTGGTTAGAAAGAAGATTCTTCCTTTTCTTCCTACTATATACAATCCCAAACTTCTTATCAACATCTCCCTCAGCTTCAGTACTACTCACTTTCCTCCGTTTGTTGGCAGTAAAGTCTTCTCCTTTGCCTGGAGCACGCTTCACCTTAGGTTCGTCGAAGCTGTGAGAGATCCGGCGACCCGAGCGGAGGACACGGGCTCCGTCTGGGGGTTTAGCGACGCCGAAAACCCTGGTGGTTCGCCTCATTCCCATCTCGTACGACACCGTTTCACTCACTTCACTACTTAGTCAAAGCCTCTTCCTTTTGATCTATGCCCACCACTACTAATCTGTGTGTCAGTTTTGATAAAGAAATCAATGAACTTTAATCCCAAAGATCTCTCCTTTTCTAGTTAAAATTTGAGGAAACAAATCGAAAGGGAGAGTGGAAGATTTGTTTACCAAATCGATCTTTGGATCAAACTTAGATCTCTGGAGATGTGAGAATGAGAAACTCGATGGAGGAGGAATCGAGATCTGTTCATGTGGTTTGTGTTTCTAGTCGAAACGAGGAGACATGATGGTGAATGAAGAAGCGGACGGACGGGGGATCGTCGTTTTCTCGAGAAGAGAGGGGGAACTTTTAGGGTTTATGATCGGAAACAAAACAATCAAGAAAGGGGGAAAAGTGTTGATTAGTATCAACCGTTGGATGATATATAATCGACGGTTCAGATTGATTCTGGTTCGATGGGTCCAATGCGATCCTCTTTTTTTTGGTTCGGGTTACACGAATATTGAAGGGAGAAAAAGAAAAGAATTTAAAACAGAATGGGTCGAGAAATTTCAAAAGGCATTAACATAGATTGACGAAGATATCCCACTCTAACTTTACATTAAACGAATGCCCTTTTCATAAACAGAGAGAGAGACCGAACTGTACAGTAGTAACTTGTTTTACATTTCCTCACTTGTACTGGAAGAACAGATTTGTAACACATTATTCATACGTAGGTTACTTATTCTGGTTTTTCAGTTTTCCTATTTTAAAAGTTACGAAAATATGGAATCTTCTATCTATATATATATATATATATTATTTTTTTTTTTTTTTACTTGATCTTCTATATATTGATTGCCTAATATCTTTCCTAAATATACCGTAATCTATCCAGAATTATCACATAATATTTTACTGTATCTAATTAATTAAAATTCAAAAATGAAGAAGTATGCAGATCTCTCACTCAAACCTAGCACCCTTGACTATTGCCCAAGGCATTCAACCCTCAGGACGTAAAGACCTTTACTATCTTTGACCCAAATGTTAAATATAACAATAAATTGACGAGTTTCTTTAGTTGTTCTATTACTTGTTGCAAGACTTGAGTGTCCAAAGAACAAAAATAGTAAAACACAGCTTGGTCTTGCAAACTCAGCGAGAGTACAAAGCTCCTCACTTTCTGGCTTTAGCATTTTTCAAGCCTTTAGTAAGCATTCGTGGTGCAATCGCCGACATAAGCTCTTGGAAGAGAAATTTGCATCTCAATGGCTTTTACTAGTGTGTTTATGAAGGCTGTTTAGGGAAAAAGTAACTATAGTTGAGCTTCGTTTAGACAAATGTAAGAAGAAGAAACACCAAAGCTTTTATATGGTGCCAAACGTGTTGGATTTCATTACGGAGATTAAACACACACCACCAAGATTAAGGCAACAGAGCTACGTAAGATAAGCTTGGAGAACGACAATGAGATGAGAGAGAACCACAAGAGATGATGATTACCAGACAAAACATTTCTTCTTTAGAGAAAAAAAAAGAAAGTGTTTTTCAAAGATAAAGATTTATTGAGTTCTCGTTACATATGATATTTTATTTGTAGTAAATCTCTGCTAAAAAAACAGAGTGTTATATGACATTGAGATGCTTTATTGCTTTCTTCCAATTTAGGCCTTGGCGGTTTCAGCCTCGTCGGCTCCCCAGAAACTGGTTTTCTTTCCAGTCTTTGAGACTGTCTGCAGAACAGCTTCTGGCTCCACGTTGCCCTTCACCGTCACCTTCTGCTCTTTCAGATCCACATCAAATGACTCCACACCTAACCAACCAATAATTTTCGTTTGTGTTCTTTTTTACTAATCAAAACATAACTAAGAATTAGGCATTTGTAGGACAGGCGAGATTGTAAAACAATAGAATGAGTCTCCTTGTCTTGGAATCAATTGGTTTACGTTTAGCAAAAAATCATAATACGAATAACCAGAAAGAAAGGGAATAAAGACGAGAGAGAGAGAGGTTACATAATGTAAAACAAATCTTAGCAGAAAAACAAAAAAGAAAGAACACACCTTGCATCTTGCCTAGGACTCTTTTCACAGCTCCCACGCATCCCTCACACGGCATAGCCACCTTTAGAACCACAGTCTAACTCGGAAAATGACTTGAGTTAAAACTTTGGGAAATATTCATCAAAATAGATATGACAAAAAGTAAAAGAATCTTGTAACACCAAGTCTTTACTAATTGCTTATAAACACCATATTGTCCAAGTCAAGTGAAACAAAAATCAACCGGACAGGACAATAAGTCATAGCACTATGAAACACTGCTTCAATTTTTTATTTAAACAGCTTTAGCCTAATCAAACTGTGCGAAAACATTTTAAACAGAGAACCAGATCCCCACTTTTTCCCAACTACCATTTACATGATTCACGATCTGCATCTTATAAGATCCTCCTTGCCATCACCAAATTTGATTAACAAAAAAAATGAGGCAAACAACTAAACAAGTTAAACCATCAATGTTCTCAACAGATCAAACTACAGACCTCTCCAGCAAGGAACGATGCCGAATTGATTCAGACATGATCAAAACAAGATCGGGAAACGCCAATCAAAGTATAAATCAAACCAAAAGGGATCCTAGATCTTAGGCAGCCAAAAGTCGAATTCAAATACCTGAGACATCTTTCTCTTCTCTCCTCTCCTTACTAAAATAAAAGTTCTAAATCACAGCAGCTAATAAAATTTGTAAGGGAAGGAGATGCTTTTATGGAGCCTTTTTTTTTAAAAGGACGCAACTTTTGACCAATTCAACGAATATATTCTTAGTTAAATCAATATTCTAAGAAAACAACATCTTTTTTAATTAATTACAGAGTTTTCTGGGAACCAACCCGGACAATGAATCGGATGACTTACCGAGTCATCGGGTTAATGGGTCAACCGCGGGTGAATTACGAATGAACCGTAGATTAGTAAATGGATTAGTTTTATTATATAACTATGTATGGATCCGTGCGTTGCACGAGTTTTGATTGATGTTTTAATTTAATGAAATACATAAAAGTAAAAAAAAAATTAGAGTTATTCTAGAATTTATCATATATTAATTGAAACTTATTTAAGGAATCTAAATTTGTTTTTTCAGTAAGTTTGGTTGGTATTTATGTTATAGTTATCATAATGCATAAGAACAACTCTAATGGAAGTATTTAGAGGAATTTTTATCATTTAATAAAAAGAAAAAAACATAATTAAATAAGAAAAATAGTATAAAAAATTCTCAACTCTCTACTCTTAAGGATCTGTTGTAAATCTACAAAAACAATTGCTATACTACTAACAATATTATTTTTATAGAAAATTAAATATAACAAAAAATATAATATTTTTTTCTTTAGAATCTGTAACATTTTCCAACTGATAATCATGCTTTAAGTAATTACCATCAGTTTTTTATTTAGGGCTAGAGAAAAAAACGGATCTGAAAATTCAAATCAAACTCAATCATGAAGAAATATGAGTTACATTAAAATACTATGAATTGAAAATTGAATCAAGGTGATTTAATTGATGACAATGGCATACACATTCTTATGCTTTTAATTTTACATTTGTATTAACTTTCAAAGTTAATATCATTAATATACTTTTTGCATTGGTCTATTCACATTTAAAGTATTTCTAATATAACTCTATATATATTCTTTTAAAATATTGAAACTCTGTTTAAGCGATGAGTTTCACATGACTCTATTATAAAATTACCTATTTTAAGAAAAAAAGNTTTCTATATTTAGAGACAAAAGTAGCACATCTCTGTATTTTCTTACAAAAATTGAGAAATTATATTACAAATCTTAAATTGAATCAAATCCACCAATATAATATTAATTTCTTCTAAAATATAAAAATGATAATTCAGAATAATTGTAAATAATCTTTGTTCTTTAACCAATAGAAAACATTAGATCAACATTTTTATCAT
>OVBX01001590.1:0-24924 GCA_900406325.1 Erucastrum elatum | reverse complement strand
TATCAAACATGGAACTTCAAAAAACACTTCTCCGCGCGAAGCGCGGAGATCGGTTCTAGTCATATATAAAACCGGAACTAACTAAATTATTCTACTTCCTTGAAGAAATTACCAAAGATAAATTTATAATTATGATATTCCTAAAGAACCTAATCTCTTATCGCAAAGTTATGAATATATGATTGAGAATGCTAATACAAACTTCATAATATTAATATCATTATGTGAATCTTATAAGGAATGTTTACTTTGAAGGCAACTCACTAAAATGAAATATTTCAGTTTTTTTTTTTTTTTTGGTTTAGACCACGTTAAAATAGAATTGTATAGAACGTGTTTAAGGTTGTGACAAAAAAAAAATAAAAAAAAAAATAGAACGTGTTTAAGGACACTTCGAATTCATATTTTTAATTGGCTTCTGGTTAAAGTTTACCTATTAGAACCGGCTTAAACAAAAATCTCGATCGGTTATTTTGTTTCATAATTTACTTTTGATAATCTGATTATTGGACTCCCAGTTCTTCCCACTTATTTACGCTTTACATGATTCCCACTAATTTCTGCTAAATGTTCACAGATCACAAAGAAATGGTGTATTGAACATATGCTATATATGGACCACGCTTTATCAAATTGGATTATATTCGGAGGTGTCTACCACTTCTCATTCAGCTGAATTTTTTGAAGCCAACAACAGCCCATAAGAAATTATTGTGGTTTTATATCATCCAGAAAATAAACAGAGAGTTAGAAATTTATGATTTAATTTGTCCCTCCATTATTAATTTAGCCTGTGTAATATTTTAGGGAAAATCTCATTAGAACCCTCAAAAATGGTCATTACTTTCACTTTAAAGTTTAAAGTCTGAAAACCTTCGGACTTTAAACTTTCATAATAAACCTTCAAATTAATTACACTCTTAACAAAAACTATAAAAGTGGCTCACATGTTTTTTTTATTATTATAGTGAACATAATTATACAGTATTGACGTGATGCTTAGCTCCATAATTAGTTTTACATGAAAATATATTTTATTAAAACTAATTTGTTCACAAAACATATATTTTTTAACATGTTTTTTTTTTATTTATAGATAATTAATTAATTTTATTTTTAGACTTTAAAGCGCCTGCTGATGGACAAATATTCTTTGTTGTATTTTCTTTTATGTCAGGATATTGGGTGCTTTATGAGTCCCGGAGATAGAAGTTATGTTGCAATAGGACTGATGAAGCACTTGAGTGAGCACACATCTACGGCATATGCAGATGCTTTGGAAGTCTTGGGTAATGACACACCTGAAACGATACTTAAGAAGAGAGAGCTGAACAAATCTATTCAAGGGAAAGAGAATCAGCACTGGCACCACGATCAACTGGAAAACCGATCCCAGGTAACAGCTTCAACTGTCACAACAATATATCCTTACAAATTCTTAATAAGTTTGGAACAAAAGAACTCTCTTGATCAATTCACTAAAGCAAGAAACCATAAGAGGAGACTTGATTAACCAGAGGAGTCTCTAGACTCTCAACCTTTGCACAAGCCAAGACCCTAGGCAAACCCTTTACACTACAAAAAAAAAGGAGATATTGTTACGATTCTTTGAGACTAATTTTTTTGGTCACATTTTTGTGACATAACCTACACTGATTTGAGACTAATTTTTTCTGTCAAAAAAGAGTAGTTATTTGGTCACAATTTTGTGACCAGTTTTGTAGTAGCCAAATTTTGTCACATTTAGTGACATAAATATTACGGGAAAAAATGAGACAAGAAATGTGACCTAGTTGTGACTATGTATATTGTCACCACAGTAACGAAAAGGTGACTAAGTCATACGTCTCGAAATGTGACATAGTTGTGACTATGTATATTGTCACCATAGTAACGAATATGTGACTAAAGTCGTACGTCTCTAGTTATGACGATAGAGAAACTAAATGTTTGTGACAAATTCATACAAAATTATGTACTCTTTTTTTTCTGCAAGTAGGAATTATTTTCGGTTTTGGCAACATAAAATATTTTTCTTATTGAAATAGACTTTGTTTGTAAACGGAATTTCACGATAAGTACAAAAAACCAAAAATAATAAGTATATGGATATTTTATATTTATATTTATCTATGCATTAGTTAAGGAAAAAAAACAAATAAATCAACAAACGTGAGCCAATCCATACAGAAACGTGAATTTCTTTTTATAAATTGACGAACAACTAAACCTCTGACAAGCCAATCCATCATCCAACGTCTTATTCTTTCCAGTTTAATATTCAACATAACTGGAAATTCTTTAGCTTTTGGTGAGTTACTAATACATGCATGATCAATGGTTTTATTTTTGCGAAGTATACTTGTTTATCTTTTAGACGGAACAAACCCTAATTATAGTTTTTTTGTTTCAGATTATTTCAGTGTCATCCTCTAAAGATATTAAACTTCTAAGATGATGGATGTATGAAAGAATCGATCATACAATTAATCAAAATTTCAGAAGATTTTTATCAAGGATTAAGGAGCTTTATACATAGGTATGAACATTTCCCATTGTTGATACAAGTATATAGATTCACGTTTTTGGTGAGGATTAAGGTAACCAAGAAGGATGATCCAAAGGTGACAGTTTTGATGCAACAAGCTGAGTTTCTCAGTTCATTGGCTTGGATTAGTGCATGGAGGAGCTGATTGTGACTATTGGCAAAGTGCTTTTACAAGTTTTGAATTTTTGTAGTAGTTTGAGTTAGTATTAGACTTGGTATATATATTTTTGATAAGTTATGCAATAAAAACTTATGTATATTTTGATAATTTATGGAATATAAAAGTCTAACTAAATAGCATTACAAATATTTTTAAAAAGCCTAAACCTCAAACTTATAATTTAAATTTTAAAATTAAACTCCATGTATAGTCCAAAATTCAAACAAAATACTTAGTTTTAAATCTTACCTCCAAACCCTAAACATACCATAAATTCCAAAATCCAACACTCATAATAAATTTTAAAATGAACATTTGTAGAAATTTATAAAAAAAAAGTATAGACTATATAATTTGGATACATAAAACCACTTTAAGTTATTTTTATTTTTTCTCTATAAAAAAATCTATACCCTAAACACCAAACTTAAACCTACATATAAAGTCATTAATCTAATATTTTCAAACTTCATGCCCCAAAGTAATCATATACCCTACTCTCTACCTAATATCTTAACTCTAATATTTTGATTATTTAATTTAAATTCTTAAATTTAATCTAAAGTTCTAATATTAAATCTAAACCTAAAACACTATACTCCAAACCCACAACTCACTAATTATTTTGTTATTAGTATATTCTTAATTTTATTTAAATTTAAAATAGTTTATAAAAATGAAATCTAATTATTTTGTTAATTTCATATCATTATTTTATATGTAACGAATAAACTGATTTTTATATAAAAAATTAGTCAAAAATATCATCACAATTACTAAAATAATGTTAAATGAAATAATCAATCTTAGCCATTGATTGACACTTTAATCTAAAGGATACAAATGAAACTTTTGGTTATCTTCGTGCTTGTTTCTTATTGGTCAATACTGTAAGACAAAGATCTCTTTTTTCTCTCACTCACAACATCTCTCTCCTCTCACGTTTCTATCCCACCTCTCAAGCTTTCTTTCTCCTCTTCTCTCTTCTGAAACTTATTTTTTTTTCTCATTTATCCTTTATCCACCTTAACAATCCTCCTCCTATAATTCTACAAACACAAACCACAATCACCCCTACCCCTCACATCCTCCGCCATTACTTCTGCCTCAACCACCATGTTGTTAATCTGTCCCAGCCACATCACATCACCTCTTTGGTCCGTTTCTTCATCTTCCCTTCTTTTTTGTTCAAGTTTTTTTCATCTTATAATCTCTTCTAATGAATCCTAGTACTTTTGTTTACAGATCTGGTGGTCTTGTTTAACACAACTCTTCACCAATCTTCTCTGAGTCCGTGGTAATCTTAGATTCTCTGAAATCTTACATGCCTATGTCTCTAATTCTACACACACACATACACCCTTGTACCTGATTGTTTATATGTTCTTTTTTTTGTAGCTGTAGCATGAAGATTTACTCTGGATCGAAGCCTCATTCTGCAAGTTGGTTCCTTTTTCTTCTTAATCTAATTGAAAGTTTTTGTCTTTAAATCGAATGGGAGTGAACTGATTTACTTAGTGTTTCTTATATTCCTTCATACTTAAACATGTTTGGGTTCTTGCAGGTTTTGAACAAGATTTGGTGTGGCAGATGGCAGAAGAAGATAGCGGTGGTGGTAGAGATGGAGCCGACAAGAAGAAAAAGAGAAAGTTGGTCATGAGCAGTCATGACAGATGAGAAAGCTTAATGGTGGCTGTTCAAAGGCGACGAGGCAGAAGAAGAAAAAAATGACGGCACGAGTTTACCTTAGATGTAGGGTTAAGATTTTTTAGGTTAAGCTGTTTCATGTTTAGATTAGTAAACCGAGTCTGGTTTACTTAGTTTTTTTTCAATTTCGGTTTAGCTTTTTTCAATAGATTTTGTTTGTATACTGATTTTTATTAATAAATAAAATTTGAATTATAAATTAATTTTCGATTTAATTTTTATCATTATATTTTCAATTAATTAATACAACAATTTTGTAACGTACGTATTTAAAACGTATAAATATATTTTTTTAGTCATTAATTATTACATTTTTTAATTTATTTTTTGGTTATAATAGGTTACAAAATTAAGACTTTAAATTAGTCCTAAATAATGACGGTTTGAGACAATATATAATGTCAGAATTTGTGACGGTAAAAAGACTATATTATTGTATGTATTAGTGACATTTTGTGACAATAGGTTCCTCACTAAAAGTGACATAATTGTCACATTAAACAGTAGCAAATTAAGACAGTTTGAGACAATTAGATAAGTAAGAAATTGTCACAGTTATGTTACTAATATACAACGTAGCAATACGTGACGATTTGTTACAAAAAATTTAGTCGCAAAAAATTGTGACACTTTTGTTACTCCAGAACATTTGTGACACACGTATTGTAACCATTAATAATCGGTAACAAAAATGTGACAATGATAATATTGTGACGAATTTTTTTTTATTGTAACGGAAAATTTTGTCACAATATCCTTATTTTCTTGTTGTGTTAGCTCTCAACTACCTGTAAACTATATTGCTGACAATGCTACAATTCACTGCTCAACAACTAGGCTAGTCAAAAGAAAATTTGTTCATGTCTTTCTTCTATTCTTGGTGTAACTCAATGTTGAAAATTGAATCTTGAATGCTTGAGATAAGAGGTTTAGCAGTTATAGTTAATAAGTTGACTTGCTCTGAACCAATTATGTGTGGAAATGCAGGTGGAGTGTCGCGCCTTGGACTTCAGCGATTGCGGGACACCGGCGAAAGCAAAGGTATCCTCGGCTTCTCCAGGCGGCTACTCGAGCCCCTCATCTTACCTTCTGAAGAGTTGCAGATAGAAAAGGCTGCTTCTGTTGATAGACCTCTGAAGAGACATTCATTCTCGCCTTCAAATTTTTGATCATCCATTATTTGTATGTCTTTTTTTTTTCATCTCCTCTGAGTCCTTTATGTCTATTTTTTTTCTTGTAATGACTAATGTGTAGATCTTTCAACTCTGGACATGACACACTTGATTAAATAGCGAAAAAGATGTGTACTTGTACTCAATAAATTAACTATAAATTTCCATGTTGAGAATTGGAACTCTCATGAAAGTCAGTTCTTACAGCTTATCCAGTAAATGATGAATCAACAAGTTATATAATTTGAATTCATCTGTAACCATGCGAAGTTTTGTAATTGTGGCACTTACTCTTCTCTTAGTAAGCTGTTAGACAAACGGTGGACTAAGTATGACCAAAAGACAGAACCAAACCTAAATTTGATGATCCACTGTCTGATATATACAACTACAAACCGCTCTGATTTATCCTCTGGATCCACAATCATCTCATGATCAGTCCTCAGACAAAACATCAGCCGGAAGCAGAGACACGAAAGAAACCGATGCAGCAATTTGGTGAGCTCTGTCTCTGAAGCAACCACCTCTGATGTACCTCCAAGCCTTTGTTACCACCATCACACAAAATTCTTCTTTTCAAGAATCACGATCTTTGCCTGCTAGAAAGAGTATGAGCTGTTACATTGGACACTTCATTGTAAAACTCGGGTTCGTCAACTTCATCAGATGATAACAAAGATGGACCCATCCATACTTTAAACCCTTCGTTAAATCGTCTTTCAACATCCGGTGTGAATTCCAAAGGATTTAGCTTTAAGCATCTCCAAGCCCAGATGATTTCTGTTGCCAAACTATCCTTCGTTAAATAGTTAAAGCGGCTCTTCTCCTAAGGTCGAAAGCATCCAGCATACAAGATTATCAAAACCCCATGAAGATACCACGTAGCACCAAAACAATGGCACATAACAACTGATTTCTAGTGTCAGCAGATTTGAGCCGAGAAATATAGCTAGGATACCGTAGATGATAGCAAACATAACATTCAGAACTGGCAGGAAACGAACCCCACCTGTGAATTTACCAGACATCAATAACCTACTTGAGGTCCAAGCTTCGTGATATGAAACTCTGATGATCCCAGAGGCTCAATGGTGGAAACTGCCTAATTAACAGCAGATGAAACAAGATTGTCTATACATAAAAGTTTACAAGAAATAGTTTGGTACTGAAAAACAAATGAATCTATTGGCTAGCACTCACGGATGGAAAACATAAAACACATATATGGAAAGCTAAAATACATCTTAAAGAGCTAGAGAAGGGTGTATACAAACTATACCTCCTCTTGAAGCACAGTAGTTATTTTCAAACTTTTAGAATCCCATGACGGTTAGGAGCGGAATAAGCCACAAAAATTCCTGTAGCGCAACAAAACAACGAGAAAATTAAAAAGATTAACACTTATTCGGACAAGTCAAGAGTATTGACAGTGGAAAGGGATGTTTTCAACTTTTCTAAGGAAAAACTTAGCATTTGATTGATGGTTCCTCAATACAAATCATATTTTGGATCGAACAAGAGTTTCCAAAGTGATCAATGATGTGAAAGGCTAATAATGCTGGAGAATTGGTAGACGAACAGTTACCAATATCTACTACCTCGTCATCATCTGGTTGGGGCAAAATAATTTCAGCACTAGCATAGGATAAGAAGCATAAACAATCTCTTGTTATTTCTTGGATCTATACGTTGGATTTGACACTATAAAAACAAGATCACTTCCACTTCATCTGGATAGATTCATATGAATAACAGGACAAAAGATCTCCCACTTGAATTTTTTTAAGCTTCTCGTGTTTGAGAGTGTAACACAAAAATAAACACAATAGATTATGTTCTTCAATGATATGAGACAAAAACATATGTAGTTGTATTCTGAAAACCTGAGCACTATGAAACCGTTACATGATAGGACATAATGATTTAAGAAAATGGATTAATCATTTCGATTTTGAAATTCTTCTTTATCAATTGATTTCGGTATTGTAATTATGAATTTATGTCTTATTATTTTTATAAATTTGAGTTGTTCTATGGTAATAAAATAAGGTTCATACACTCTTAAATCTTTAAAATAATTTATGTTGCGCTAACAATACTGATAATTGTTAAAAGTTGTTTTCTTAAGAACAAAGTAATATATATCCGGAATAATAGTTTTGGCATGAAAACATGAATTAGAGAACTTATTGTGGTGAAAATCAGTTCATCTTCATCATAATATGTTCTGGTTATGGTTTAATCATTCTGAATTTTTCTTTTACTGATTGCGTATTTATTCAGATTGATTCTTTTGAGCTTCTGCAATTTATTATGATTATTTTGTAGATTTCAAAAGAATTTTCCATGGTAAAACCCATTATTTCGTAAATGGTGGTTACTAACAATGTTTTGCCAGGACTTGATAAATACATTTGAAATTAAAGTTTGGTGGTTTGAACAGAATCTGTACAGAGAGATAGAGAGAGAGAGAGAGAGAGAGAGTGGAAATATTTGTGTGGTTTATAAACGATTGTGTGTGGGGGGAAGGGGGGGGGAGGGGTTGTGATCTCTACGTTGAGCACATAAGAAAACAAAAAAAACAACCAATAACATAAACCCCAGAAGTTTTTTATTTTTGTCTTTTTCNGGAAGGGGGGGGGAGGGGTTGTGATCTCTACGTTGAGCACATAAGAAAACAAAAAAAACAACTAATAACATAAACCCCAGAAGTTTTTTATTTTTGTCTTTTTCTTTTTTTAGGATGCGGATAGTAGTGTGTCACGTGACCGTGACCGTAACATAAAGCTGTGTATGACGTTCAGGGTCTCTCATTTCTTTTTCTTTTTTCAAATAGCCACTTTAAACAACAATAGTAAATATGTTTAAAATCTCTGTTGATTAGTAATCTGCCGCTTTATCACCTTACAACAACACACAGTTGAAATTTAGAAAGTGAAAACAGTAGAGCAACAAATGCAATATATTGTTTGCCAAAAAGACAGAGACTTATTGAACTGGGTCAAACCAAGTTGAATCTTTTAAAATAGCTATCAAACTGAATAATATTCATTTACATTTCGGTTAGTTTTGTTAATTTTATATCATATACCATATCGAAATCGAACTGTAGTTAAACTGAAACCAATCTTAATGTAACCAATCTTAATGTAATCGAATTATATTTAAAAAGAATAACAAAACCGAACTTGATGTAATGCATGCCCTAGTTAGAAAACAGAAACATGAGGCTATATATGGTCTACTAGTCTGACTCAAGTAACCCAAATAGTATACCTACACCAATGCAGAAATAGTTGCTTTAAAGTAACAAACAAGGAAAAGAAAGATACGGCATTTGTGGAACCTTTACTTTTGAAATGCAGAAGTAATACATGTATGACTTGAAGCGATTTTTTCTTTAAGTAATCCTCTTGGAGCAATATTTTTATTCACACTACATGAATTTGTGCTACGCATAATTGTTTTCCCCATTTATTTGTGTTGACACTCTTGTATTATGGACTCTAGCTAACACCCAGTGGAACAGTGACATGCAACGACAAGGATTACTTTCTAAAACAAACAAAAATCAAGAAGTGGCTCATGAAGATTGCAAAAAGAAAAAAAAAACATTTTCGGGACGAAAAACAGATCATTGGCTAGAAGAAAAAGGACAAAACTCTTAATACTTCCACGCTATTGCTAAACAGAGGAAACAAAGGATCGAATAACTAGTCTTGGATCAAAATGGTGAATGGATACACTCTTTTTTAAAAAGGTATTATAGCGATAATGCTAGACAGAATGAGGAAGTATGAAAAAAAAAAATAATGGGTACCGAATGTATAATAGGTATAGCCACTTCATGATCAGTCCCTAGACACAACATCAGCAGGAAGCAGAGACACGAAAGAAACTCGAGGCAGCAATTTGTTGAGCTTTCTTTCTGAAGCAACCACCTCTGGATGTAACTCCCTGCCTTTGTTACCATCACACAAAATTCTTCCTTTCAAGAATCGCGATCTTTGCCTGCTAGAAAGAATATGAGATTTTACATTGGACACTTCATTGTAAAACTCGGGCTCATCTACTTCATCAGATGATAACAAAGATGGACACATCCATACTTTAAACCATTCGTTTACTTGTCTTTCAACATCCGGTGTGAATTCCAAAGGATTTAGCTTCAAGCATCTCCAAGCCCTGATGATTCTGTTACCAAACTCTCCTTCGTCGAATAGTTAAAGCGGCTCTTCTCCTAAGGTCGAAAGCATCCAGCATACAAGATTATCAAAACCCCATGAAGATACCTCATAGCACTAAAACAATGGCACATAACAGCTGCTTCCTAGTGTCAGCAGGCTTGAGCCGAGAAATATAGCTAGGATACTGTAGATGATAGCAAACATAACATTCAGAACTGGCAGGCAACGAACCCTACCTGTAAATTTACCAGACATCAATAACCTACGTGAGGTCCAATCTTAGTGATAGAAACTTTGGTGATCCCAGAGGCTCAATGGTGGAAACTGCCTAATTAACAGCAGATGAAACAGGATTTTGTATACACATAAAAGTTTACAAGAAATAGTTTGTACAGAAAAACAAATGAATCTATTGGCTAGCACTCAAGGATGGAAAACATAAAACGCGTATATGGAAAGCTGAAATACATCTTAAAGAGCGAGAGAAGGGAGTATACAAACTATACCTCTTCTTGAAGCATAATGGTTATTTTCAACGACTTTTAGAATCCCATGACGGTTAGGAGCTTAATAAGCCACAAAAGTTTCTGTAGCATTGCAACAAAACAACGAGAAAATTAAGAAGATTACCACTTATTCAGATAAGTCGAGAGTATTGACAGTGGAAAGGGATGTTTTCGACTTGTCTGAGGAAAACCTTAGCATTTGATTGATGCTTCCTCTAGACAAGGCATATTTTGGATCAAACAAGAGTTTCCAAAGTGATCAATGATGTGAAAGGCTTATAATTCTGGCAAACAGTTACCAGTATCTACTACCTCATCATCATCTGGTTGTGGCAAAATAATTTCAGCACCATCATAGGATAAGAAGCATAAAACAACCTATTTTTATTTCCTGGATCCATACGTTGGATTTGACAGTATAAAAACAAAGCCACTTCCACTTCATCTGGATAGATTCATATGAATAACAGGACAAAAGATCTCCCACTTGAATTTTTTTAAGCTTCTCGTGTTTGAAAGTGTAACACAAAAATAAACACAATAGATTATGTTCTTCAATGATATGAGACAAAAACATATGTAGTTGTTGCCTGAAAATCCGAACGCTATCAAACCATCACATGATAGGACGTAATGATTTAAGAAAATGGATTAATCATCTCAATTTTGAAATTCTTCTTTATCAATTGATTTCGATATTGTAATTTTGAATTTATGTCTTATTGTTTTTATAAATTTGAGTTATCCTATATGGTAGTAAAATACGATTCATACACTCTTAAATCTTTAAAACTGTCTATGGTTTCCGCTTACAATACTGATAATTGTTAAAAGGGAGGGAGGGAGAGAGGGGGATTAAAGATGAAATGAAATTAAACATCAATATGCATTGTGATAAAGTCTTTAAAACCACATAAACACATTAAACATTCAAAGTTTCAAACCATGTTAAACTGAAACCATGCTAAACAAAAATCATCCAAAACATAAGATAAAAACATCTGAAATACAAAGGCAAATCATCTAACACGCCATAAAACCTCTGATTATTTGATAACGATAGATATAAGTAGCAGGGTAAGAATGCAATTTCTTACTTCTTCTTCTTCCCCGATCCTTTCCCTCCACCTCTTCCTGATCCTCCTGGGTTTCCTGAATTGACAAAGCGGAAGACTTCTTCCATGTCATAAGAGACGCCCGGGTCAATCACATGGTCATGACTGGATCCTCCGCCTCCACCTCTTCCGCCACCACCTCTTCCGCACCACCTCAGGTAACCCACAAAACTGAGTTGAGCTGTCTGAGCTCTTGTCCCATATCAAACGCCACGCTTGGTTGACAAAGTTCAACTGTCTACCAAGGCTTTTCTTCTTAATTTGCACTTATGGCTTCATTGCTCCTTTTCCTGGCATATCTTCTTCCCTAGTTCTTAGCAATTTGCTCATCACGTCGCGTTTGGAGATTTGCTCACAACTGCGTTTGGACTAACGATTCTAGCCACACTGAATCTGGTCTTACTGTAATCTGCCTGATAAAGCCTTACTCAAGACGCTAGATCCTTACCAAGATCTCATAATCACCAGAAGAAATGTAGTTAACTCGTCACAGTCACAGTGTTTGATGATCTATGGAGTTGAGATTGCATGTAGCTCCAGATATGTTCTACTCTTCCAACTTTGTAATCCATCCATGGGATATCACACACTCTAGACATCCCACATGCATAATTCACACCATCTCTCTTGCTGTTTCCCTTGTAAATAAATAGACACATCCATGTATTAAAATTATTCACCACCTTTTTGCATTTTTTTTTCTGGATCATCCTTAGTCTTTTCTTTTTTTTGGTAATCAAGATCATCCTTAGTCTTGACATCACAAACTTGGATCTCTTGTCTCAGGTTTGTTTTATGTACACATAGGTTAGTGATTGAATGATGTTAATAGATTGAGATTACACCGTATATATGATACTTAGTAATGTAATGCTTCCTTTGTGTCGTCGTGTTAAGCAGGTAAATACTAAGATGATTATTATATAATTATTATATCATGAAACTATGTGAAATTCAATGTTTATAGAATGTTCAAACTACATAATCTTTTCTTACATACATATAATAATATGTTTTTTAGCTAGCATACATAACTTTACTGGTGGTTCTCGGAGACATAACGAAGTGCATATTCGCAAGCACTCATACCAGAAGCCATCTCACTAATCTCAGGTGGTAAAAGCGCGACAGATATTATCCATCCTCCCGCATCACTTCCGTTGAGTGCCAATGCCTTCTCTGCTGCACCTTCTCCGCGGAGAATCACAGAAGTACATCTATTTATCATGAAAAAAAAGCAGACAAATTGTTAGCAATATAATAAAATATTTTTAAATTGAAAAAACTACAGTAAAGAAAGATGATACAAACCTGCCGGTAATGGCATTGGTGACCGGGTGTCTCGGCACCATTATGTCCTCCACAGAACCACATGACTCAAAGTGCTTCACCAAATGGTGAACAAGGTCAATAGCATCAAGCGAAGTGTCATATCCTGAAACACTAATCCTAATCCTATATCATCAAAAATAAGTAATTAAGGACAAATCTTCATTTAAAAAGAAACTTCCTGTCTCATTAAGTGGGTTTTAAAGATTTTGCACATGGATTAAGAAAATACAAACTTCTATACAATTTATTTTGGTTACATAAAATATCATTAAATGAAACTTGTTCAACCAATAAAGAAAATAGATAGTACTTTATAACTGGTCACAAAATTCAAATGCTATTAAATTTTATTTAGAATAGTGGAAACATCAATTATTTTGGGACAAAAAAAATCTTTAAAACACCGCATAAAATGAGATGGAAGGAGTATAAAAATTGGGGAAAAGAAAAAAGAAAAAAAAACTCTTACATGCTTTGGACATAAAGGTAGTAATCTTCGATAAAATCCACCAAGCCATTATCACCACCCAGAGTCATCTCAGTCACCAGGACACTCTTGCCTGTTAGAAATCAAGAATACATAAACCACATACATGTCAGAAGAACTTGTTCAAATAATACGATAACAAAAGACGGCTTTTATCATTTTGGACATCATACCAATATCCTCGACGTCCTCCACTTCAGGAGGAGCAATTTCTGTAGACACATGGACGAAGGCTTCCTTCACTGCATAGTAAGCTTTTGTGGGAATTCCAAGTTCTTGAGGCTGGACATCAATAGTGACCAACACTGGACTGGGAACATAGCTGCTGCAGCAACAGAAGTAAAACGAAGCTTTTAAACAAGGCTCTGCTATAACTTAAATCAGACCCGTCAACAGAAATAAATCAGGATATGATTGAGCTAGAAACTAACCGACTGAACAGAGCGTGAACATACAAATCGTTCTCTCGAATTTTAGCGCATGTGCCGTACCAACCAACCACATCCTCTTTGGCTGAAAAATAATAATTATTTGTATGGTAAAAAAACATGGTCGTATAATATAATCTAAGCTGCAGGTTATGGTAAGTACCATTAAGGCCCTTGAACATGAGGAGCATTGACTCATAGTGGTTGTGATCGAGAAACCAGATACTTTGGTCTTTTTCATCCTCCTCGAAGGGCACTACAAATCAATATACCAAACGAATGTCAAACAAGTCATATGCAAAGCAACAGCTAGTGACAGTGTGCAAATCAATATACTACACGATACATCTAGCTAGAACCCTAATGTGCATAAAAGGCATGCAGTGAGATCGAACCTGCGTAGCTGTTGGTGACACCAACGATACCACGGGAGCTACTGCCGAGAAGAACACCGACAACACGCTTTCCCGAGTCCTTAGCGACGTGGTTGTGATTGTCGACGATATTACGCAAGACGAGTGGATGAACGACGACCTTCTCGATGATCGTCCTTGCTGATGATATCTGTTGCGTCTCTATCACATCCATTGTACGGAGAATTAGCCTCGCTCCTTAGTAACTCGATTTCTTCTGGGAATTTCCGAACTGTTTCTTTTTTCACGGCGGAGCTTCAAGTTAGCTTCTTCTCCACGAAAACTTCTCTGACCTTATACTACTTGCATCTATTCTCTGTTTTTATATGGGCTGGATTTGTAATATGATAATCGGCTTCTTATATCAAATTATAAAATTACATCAGTTTTAATGTAATATTTCTATTTCTTTTATTGTATATTTATTTATTATAATATTGCATTAGATTTTAATATTATATTTCTTATATTGTATGTTTACTTTTATTTGTTTTATTATATATTTTCAGATATATGTATAACGTAATATTTCTATTTCTTATATGATATACTTACTTATTATGTATTTTTTCTAATGTATATTAAGTGTTTTGCCCGCATATGCGTCCATAATAATTTTACGAATATTTATTAGTTATTATCTTGCAAATTAAAATGTTTTCCGAAAATTTAAATCAAACATCAAATTACTCATATATGACAATGCTTTCATCAAAATATATATGCTTATTATTGAGTCAAAATTTAAAAAATGCTAAAATGTTAAAAATATTATAAAAATATCTTTACAAATATGTTTTTGTTAGTTATTTAATTTTGTAATAGAAAAAAGATTATTTCCAAATAACAACAATATATATATATATATATATATGTATGTAAGAATTATCTTATTTTTTAATTATGATTTATAATATGTATGTAAGAATTATCTTATTTTTTAATTAAGATTTTTAATTATCTTATTTTTTAATTAAGATTTTTTAATTATCTTATTTGTTAATTATGATTCATCAGAGTCACCAAATTTCTCATGGGACTCAATGAGGCTTATAAATCCAGTTGTCGTCAAATCCGGTTGATCAAGCCGCTTCCTTCCATCAAAGATGTTTTCAATATGATAACTCAAGATGAGCGACAGAAGAGTATTAAACCATCTTCCAAGAGTAATAGTGTGGTGTTTCAAACCACTGGACCTAAGATTACTACTCCTGCTGAGACTTATGACAATCCTGTGTATGCAGCTGGTCATCAACAAAACTATCGTCCAAAGCAGCGTCCTTTGTGTACTCATTGTGGACAGTATGGCCACATTGTCCAGAAGTGCTTCAAGATCCATGGATATCCTCCAGGACATCGCTTCTATGGACAGCAACCATCTAAAGGTCAAGCTCAGCAGTCTCAACAGCAGTTTCATCCACGTGGTCAGAATCAGAGTGCTTATCCTCGTCAGTCACAACAGCAGCAATTTCAAGCTCCTCCATCAAATGCTGTGGCTAATGTTACGAGTGCTTCTCTGCCTTCTCAACCCGTGACTCACAATCTGGATCTTAGTCAGCTCAACAACGATCAGATTCAGTATCTTCTTCAACAATTCCAAGGACAAGTTCGACCTTCAGAGCATGTAGTTCTGATGCAACGTGCCACTATCACTGAGCATGGTCATATGGCTGCTCAATCCACTTATGGTATTATCCTTTCTATATCCACAAATCTTCGTTTTGAAAATAAAATCCTCACCTATAATCATCTAGACCTTCCCACCCTTTATAACTCTTTACCCAGTGGTTCTTGGATAATAGACAGTGGGGCAACGACGCATGTTTGTTCTGATCTAGCTTGTTTTAGTTCACTCACTCCGGTTGCTGGAATTACAGTCTCTCTCTCCAATGGTCATAAAGAAAACATTAGTCATATAGGAACCATTCATATTTCATCTACTATCATCTTGCATAATGTTCTCTATGTGCCTGTTATTTGATTTAATCTCTTGAGTGTTAATTGCTTGATCAAAGATAACAAATGTTCTGCTCATTTCTACTTAACTCATTGTTTGCTTCAGGAATCTACTCAGGGATTGATGATTGGTAGAGGAACTGTGTTCGACAATTTATACATTCTTGATAAAAATGCTCCTGAGTCTTCTGTTGCTTTTACTGGATCCTTGGCTGCTGATGGACATCTTTGGCATCAACGTCTTGGTCACCCATCACTTGCCAAGTTACAACATGTTCCAGGAATCACTTCGCTAGATAAGTCATCTTGTTCAGCCATCAACAACTGTCCTGTTTGTCCTCTTGCTAAACAGAAAAGATTACCTTTTGTTTCTCACAATAATATGTCTTTGTCTCCTTTTGATTTAGTCCATATGGATGTCTGGGGTCCTTTCTCTGTTGAATCAATAGAAGGTTATAGGTATTTTCTTACCATTGTTGATGACTGTACTCTTTTAACATGGATCTATTTTCTTTGTAATAAAAGTGATGTTTCTACTGCTTTTCCTACGTTTATTAAACATGTTGCAACACAGTATAACTCCAAGATTAAAATGATAGGAACTGATAATGCACCTGAGCTTGCTTTCACAGATTTAATTCGTTCTTTAGGCATGACTCATCAATTCTCTTGTGCATATACGCCTCAACAAAATTCTGTGGTTGAGAGAAAACACCAACACATTTTAAATGTGGCTCGTGCTCTGTTATTTCAATCGAACATTCCTCTTGTGTACTGGACAGATTGCATATCTACAGCTGTTTTCCTTATAAATCGTACTCCATCTTTACTTCTTGCTAAGAAATCTCCTTATGAAAAGCTCACTTGTAAATCTCCTGACTATTCTTTTCTAAGATCTTTTGGATGTCTTTGTTATGTGTCTACTTTACCAAAAGATAGAACCAAATTTTCTGCTCGTGCTGATGAATGTGTGTTCCTTGGTTACTCTACTGGATACAAAGGTTACAAGGTTCTGCATTTGGATACTCATATTGTCTCTGTTACACGTAATGTGATTTTTAAAGAACATACTTTTCCTTTTAAAAATTCTCATAATACATCTTCTCCGGTAGATCTGTTTTCCAAAACGATTTTACCAATGTCTACTCCTGTTAGTTTAGACTTTGTTACTTCAATGCATCATCCATCTTCATCTGCATTGCATCCTGAGGTGCCCATTTCTCGAGAGACTGCAATACCGGCAACAGGACAGAGTCGTCTACTTCAAGCTAGACCTCAACGAACAGCTCGACCTCCAAGTTATCTTTCTGATTATCACTATTCTTTTTTTACAAACTTCCACCTCTCTTCCTCATACCCAAGCTCGATATCCTCTTTCTTGTGTTGATACTCTTTCCAATATTAAACCGCTTTTTCATCATCATCTTCTTTCCTATTCTCTTGACCCTGAACCTACCACCTTTAAACAAGCTATGCAATCCCCTGAGTTTCAAAAGGCTACAACTGACGAACTACAGGCTATGGAGGACAATAGAACTTGGACTGTGGTTTCTCTTCCTCCGGGAAAGAACGTTGTTGGCTGTAAGTGGGTCTTCACAACGAAATATAATGCGGATGGAACTGTGGAAAGACGTAAATCACGACTGGTTGCTAAAGGATTCACGCAACAAGAGGGTGTGGATTTCACTGATACGTTCTCACCTGTAGCTAAACTAGCTTCTGTTAAGCTACTTCTCAGTCTTGCTGCAGTTAAAGGATGGGAGCTCTCACAAATGGATGTATCCAATGCTTTTCTCCATAGCGATCTTGATGAGGAGATATACATGAGCTTGCCACAAGGATACACTCCAGCTTCAGGTGTCTTACCTCCTAATCATGTTTGCAAGCTTCATAAATCCATCTACGGCTTGAAACAAGCATCTCGCCAATGGTATCAATGTCTCTCCGACGTGCTTCTCTCTGCTGGTTTTGAGCAGTCTCCAGCAGATAACACTCTCTTTGTCAGACACGTTGGTGACTCTTTCACTGCTATTCTCATATATGTCGATGACATTATGATTGCTAGCAATGATTCTACTGCTGTTCGGAACCTCAAAGATACTCTGCACAAGAACTTCAAGATCAAATATTTGGGTCCTCTTCGATTCTTCTTGAGGCTTGAGATCGCTCGTTCAGCGTCTGGCATTTCTGTTTGTCAGAGGAAATATGCATTGAATCTCCTCTCTGACACGGGTCTTCTTGCCTGCAAACCTTCCTCTGTTCCTATGGATCCAGTGGTGAAACTGCGTATGACTTCTGGCACTAAGTTGGAGGATCCTACTCCGTATCGAGCGTTGATAGGACGTCTTCTTTATCTCACGATTACACGTCATGATATCACGTTCGCTGTCCACTGTCTCAGTCAGTTCATGTCAGCTTCGACTGATGTTCATCTCACAACAGCACATCGCATTCTTCGGTATGTTAAGAACAATCCTGGAGAGGGTTTGTTTTACTCTGCTACCTCTGAGCTTTGCCTTAATGCGTTTGCTGACTCTGATTGGACTACCTGTCCTGATAGTATATGATCGATCACTGGTTATTGTGTCTATCTTGGATCGTCTCTGGTCACTTGGAAATCTAAGAAACAAGACGTTGTCAGTTGGAGTAGTACAGAAGCTGAGTATCGAAGCATGGCTCACGCGACTTGTGAACTGTTGTGGTTGCAGCAACTGCTTACAAGTCTTCATATCTCGTTTACTACGACTGCAAAACTCTTTTGTGACAACAGGTCTGCGATGTACATTGCCACCAATCCCGTGTTCCACGAGCGCACCAAGCACGTGGAGATAGACTGTCACACAGTCTGTGATCAGGTGAAGAAGGGATTCATCCGGTTGATGTCTGTGGCAAGTGCAAATCAACATGCTGACATTCTCACTAAGCCACTACAACCGGGGCGTTCAACTCCTTGCTCTCTCGAATGTCCACTTCAAGCCTATTTCTTCCCGCTGACGCTTCTCCATCATAGGCTTGAGGGGGGTGTATTAGATAGAGTACCGTACCGGTTTAATGTTAAATCAATCATTGGTTTGGTTTCCTTTTGCTTAACCAATGTAATATATATATATACTGAAACATGTAACAACTTTGTAAATCAATCAATTCATTCTTTAAATTCAACAAAACCCTTTAGCTCTCAACTACCTGTAAAATATGTTGCTGACAATGCTACAATTCACTGCTCAACCACTAGGCTAGTTACAAGGAAACTTTATCAAGTCTTTCTTCTGTTCTTGGTATAACTTAATGTTGAAAATTGAATATATATTCAAACTGTATCTTGAACTGGTTGACATAAGAGGTTAAGCAGTTTTGAGTTAATAAGTTGACTTGCTCTGAACCAATTATGTGTGAAAATGCAGGTGGAGTGTTGCGCCTTGAACTTCAGCGACTGTGGACACCGGGGAAAGCAAAGGTATCCTCGCCTTCTCCAGGTGGCTACTCGAGCCCCTCATCTTACCTTCTGAAGAGTTGCAGATAAAATAAAAGGCTACTTCTGTTGATAGAGCACTGAAGAGACATTCATTCTCCCCTTCAATTTTTCTCGAACATCCAATATATGTATGTCTTATTTACATCCCCTCTCGTTAAATTTTTTCGTCTTTGTAATGTGTGTAGATCTTTCAACTCTGGACATGATACAATTCATTAAATAGCGAAAAAATACTCGTTTTCAATAAACTAACTGCTACATTGTATTATATTCAAACACAACTAAAAAGCTTTTGTATAATATAAAGGTCATTATCTACATTGTTGAACGTCATCTTTTTGTATTACAGTAATGTGAATATATGAAGGTTATTGTGCGGTCACAATGTATAGTTAGGCGTACACTCCAACTTCAAGATACTGAGACCAATGTAAACGATCAAAACAGACGGTGCACTGATCAAAAGACACAACGAAACCTAATTTTGATGATCCACTGTATGTGTACATCAACCTCAAATACTCCTACTCAGATTTATCTTCTGGATCCACAATCATCTCATGGTCAGTTCATAGACACCAACATCAGCAGAAAGTAGGGAGATGGAAGAAATCGAGGCAACTTTGGTGAGCTCAGTCTCTGAAGAAACCATGTCTCGAAGTGACTATCTGCCTTTGATACATCGTCACCAAATTCTTCTTTTCAAGAATTACTATATCTGCCTGCTAGAAAGAGTATGAGTAGGGCTGGGCAATTAAATTGAACTTGAAAATCCGAACCGAATCCAATTCGATAAAAATAAATTCGAACCATCAGAATCTGTTATAAATACCGAATGGATCTTATTTTTTGATATATTGAGTTATGGATATTATCCGAACCGAACCTGAATCTAAATGGATATCCAACAGAATACGAAACATTTAAAATCACAAAAAAGTGTCTAATAAATCCTAATATATATCCAAAATACTTTAAGATATTGTTGAACTTCTAAAATAATTATCTATTATATGAAGGTTGATGGTTGATGGTGGCAGTCAAAAATTGATGTTTTTTATTTTTGGTTTTATTTTCATTAAATAATTTTTATCATTTCATGAGAACTTAGTTTTTATTTTATGCTTTCATTTATTTCGTTTTCTTTCTATAAATAACTATGTTTATATTTTGAATGATCGTGTTGATGTTTTTTTTGAATCAAGTATACTTATGTTTTGGCTATTAAAATACGTACAAATCATGTATTTTAAATCCGAAGAACCGGTTTCATTTATGTTTTGGTTACAAAATAAGTACAAATCATGTATTTTTAAACCGAAAAACCGATTGGGACCCGAACTCAAAAGTATAATGGGGTTATACCAGTTCTTTGAACATTTACTGACTCCGACCCAAACCCGATAGAATCCTAACCGATCCCGAACCGAATTTTCATATAATCCGAAAGGAGTTGATTTTGATAAACCCGAAAAACCGGAATCCGATTGGATAAAACCGAAACCCGATTGGGACCCCGATGTAACAGCATTGGAAAGTTCATTGTAATATTCAGGTTCGTCTTCTTCATCAGGTGATAACAAAGATGGACCCATCAATACTTTAAACCCTTCATTCACTCGTCTTTCGACATCTGGTGTGAATTCCAAAGGACTAGCTTCAAGCATCTCCAAGCACTGATGATTTATGTTGCCAAACTCTCCTTTGTCGATACTCAAAGCGGCTCTTCTTCTAAGGAAGAAAGAAGTTACAGAGTACAAGATGACTAAACCCCATGAAGATACCTCGTAGCACCAAAACAATGGCACAGAACAGCTGCTTCCTAGTGTCAGCAGGCTTAGCTCGGAGACCATGATGATAGCAAACATAACATTCAGCACTGACAGGAAACAAACCCCACCTGTGAATTTACCAGACAGGATAAAGAGATCAATAACTACTTGAGGTCCAAGCTTAGTGATAAGAAACTCTGATAATCCCAGAGGAGGCTCAATGGTGGAAACTTCATAATTAACAGCAGATGAAACAGGATTGTACATAAAAGTTTACAAGAAATAGTTTGGTACTGAAAAAGGAATTAATCTATTGGCTAGCACTCACGGATGGAAAACATAAAACACATATATGGAAAGCTGAAATACATCTTAAAGAGCGAGAGAAGAGAGTATTATACCTCTTCTTGAAGCACCCAAAAGTTATTTAACTTATTTTCAGTGACTTTTAGAAACCCATGACGGTTAGGAGCCAAAAAAAGCTACAAAAATTCATGTAGTATTGCAACAAAACAACGAGAAATTTAAGAAGAATGCCACTTTTTCGGACTATTCAAGAGTATGGACAGTGAAAATAGATGTTTTCGATATGGCGAGGAGAAACTTAACATTCATTGGTGCTTCCTCAAGACAAGGCATATTTTGGATCGAACAAGAGACTCCAAAATGATCAATGATGTAAAAGGCTAATAATGCTGGAGAATCGATATCCAAACAGTGACAGGTATCTACTACCTTCGTCATCATATGGTAGTGGCAAAATAATTTCAGCACTATCATAGGATAAGAAGCTTAAAGAAGGAATATTCACACTATTGTTATGTTGTCATCCCTATTACGCCTGTTTCTTTGTGCGATCAAAGTCCATAAGAACGGAACAACAAAGTGAAAAGAACCTAACAAGAGAGGCATCGTAAAAGAGAATGTTTGAAGTAGTTTTTGACAAAATGTTTAGACCATATTTTTTGATAAGTTTCATTCCAGATGAATATGTTCATAATAACCGAATGTTTGACACTATAAGGTAGTGTACCTACATGTCGAAATTAGTTTGAATGAGATATGGATGTTCAAAGAGGATTACTTGTAAAGCTTAAAATTATATTTATAAAATATCTCACCTTATAATATAAAGTGAATAAGAGAGATATATGGACCGGATTCAAATATAAGGTTCTTTGAACTAGTTTTTTTTGAAATTTGATGTTAAAAAGTTAACATCATGAAAATTAACCAGATTCGAATATAAGGTTCTTTGAATTTTGACCGTCTCGCTCTCTACAATTTATACTCTGTTTTCTAACACTTTACTATGTTTCTTCTTGAAAGGTGGAAAAGATCGTTGATGGTAAAGAGAGTCAGGTGGCCTCTCTCTCTCCTCTTGACAATCAGGTGGTCTCTCTCCCTCCTCGCTCTTTTTCTCGTCTTGCTCTCTACAATTTAGACTTTCTTTTCTAACACTTTACTCTGTTTCTTCTTGAAAGGTGGAACAGATCGTTGATGGTGAAGAGAGTCAGGTGGCCTCTCTCTATCCTCTCAACAGTATGGTGGTCTCTCTCTCTTCTCGCTCTCTTTCTCGTCTCGCTCTCTACAATTTATACTTTGTTTTCTAACACTTTACTCTGTTTCTTCTTGAAAGGTGGAACAGATCGTTGATGGTGAAGAGAGTCAGGTGGCCTCTCTCTCTCCTCTCTCTCTCTCTCTACTGATAATCTCTGACTATAACGATCTTCATAGTTTATCTCTGATTCAAGCGATCTGCACTTTATCAATGATTCTAACAAATTTAGTCCCTCTNCTCTCTCTCTCTCTCTCTCTCTCTCTCTCTCTCTCTCTCTCTCTCTCTCTCTCTCTCTCTCTCTTTTATTGTTATAATAATTATTTTGAAAATAAATAATCTAGTAGATTGAAAATAGATTATTTTATACTATGTTGTTTATATACAATCGATTTGGGTTTATATAAATACGAATAATTGTTTCTTTACTCTCACTTTATCTAACAATATGGCAGAGAGAGAGGTAGCGAGAGCAGCAAACGAGATGATGATCGATACTGAGAAGAAGGCCGCTGATGAGGGAAGCATTAAGGTATCTGAATCTTTGACTTATTATTGGTTTTCCTTTTCTATAAAGAAATCGATCTAAGGTTTTGTTGTTTACTTCGTACTCTCCAAAAATGGCGTTCAACAGTGTAGATGATGATCTTTACGTTATACAAAGACCTTTTAGGTGTGTTTGAAACTCATACAATGTAAAAGTTAATTTATTGAGAACAAGTATCTATTTCTATCTTTTTGCTATTCAATCAATTGTATCATGTCCACTGTTGAAAGATCTACAAATTACAAGAAAGAATAAAAGACAGAGAGAGAAGATAAAAAAAGACATACATATATTGGATGATCAAAAGAAATTGAAGGGGAGGATGAGTGTCCCTTCAGAGCTCTATCAAGAAAAGCAGCCTTTTCTATCTGTAACTCTTCAGAATGTAAGATGATGGGCTCGAGTAGCCGCCTGGAAATGCCAAGGATACCCTTGCTTTCCCCGGTGTCCTGCAATCACTGAAGTCCAAGGCGCGACACTCAACCTGCATTTCCACACAGAGTTGGTTCAGAGGAAGTCAACTTATTAATTCAAACTGATAAACCTCATATCTCAACGAGTCAAAGATTTAACTTTCAACATTTACACCAAGAATAGAAGAAAGACTTGATAAAGTTTTCTTGTGACTAGCCTAGTGGTTGAGCAGTAAATTGTAGCATTGTCAGCAACATATTTTATAGGTAGTTGAAAGCTAAAGGTTTGCCTAGGGTCTTGGTTTGTGCAAAGGTCAAGAGTTTTGAGACTCATCTGGTTAATCAAGTCTCCTCTAATGGTGTATTTCTTGAGAAATTGTCACTAATACCATTTTCATGATATCACTTTTCATATATACCTTAACCAACTTTACCATTAATATCTAAATAGAAAAATAAAGAACTTATTGTGGTGGAAAATCAGACCATCTTCATCATAATATGTCCTGGTTATGGTTTAATCATTCTGAATTGTTATTTTACTATTGCATGATTATTCAAATTGATTCTTTAAAACTTCTGCAATTTATTATGATTATTTTGTAGATTCAATAAAATTTTACATGGTTAAACCTATTATGGTTATAACAATGTTTTGCCAGGACTTGATGAACACATTTGAAATTAAATTTGGTGGTTTGAACAGAATCTGTACATAGAGACTTACTTTTACTGTACAGTCAAAAGGTATAGTCAGGCCTATACTCCAACTTCAAGATTCCGTAATAAAAACAGATGGTGGACTGACCAAAAGACACAACCATGTCCATACCTAATTTTGATGATCCAGTGTATATATCTACAACCTCAACACTTCCAACCGCTTTGATCTTCTGGATCCATAATCATCTAATGATCAGTCAACGGTCTGTTTTGGCGAGCTCAATTTTGGAAGCAACCATCTCTGGTCCCTGGAGGTAACTATCTGCCTTTGTTATCAGCATACCAGATTCTTATTTTCGAGAACCACGATCTTTGCCTGCTAGAAATAGTATGAGCTGTTACATTAGGCATTTCACTATAAAAAGTAGGGAGAATTGTCAATTGTGACTCAAAACTTGGAGTCAAACCCAAAACAATACCCCAAC
>OVBX01001589.1:0-24925 GCA_900406325.1 Erucastrum elatum | reverse complement strand
GCCATACAGTAAGAAATCAGAGACATGATAACTGAATAATACTGCATAAAGATAATAGAAACTAAAAGAGGGTTCAGGTGNCTGCATCTTTTGCTTCTACTGGTCCATATCCCATCCAGTGCAACTCTAAACCTGTAATGACTCAAAAAGGACTAGAAAGACTCGATAAAGACTTGAAAACCAATTAGAAAACATATATACAATGATGTATAAAACACCATATATCAATCATGTTCTTTTGAAATCTTACTCTAAGGAACAATCAATGCAATGCCTAGAAATTGCTTTGTCTTGTGTTCAAGAGAATCCTACTAAAAGACCAACAATGGATTCAGTTGTTTCCATGCTTAGCTCTGATTCTGAGTCTCTCCAACTCCCAAAGCCATCACAGCCCGGTTTCTTCAGAAGATCAACATCGTTTTCAGTTTCTGTAAATGATGTTTCTCACACAGATTTGTCTGGACGTTAAGAGTTGGTTGCATAAATAGATTGAAAGAATTTCAGTGACAATATATATACAGTAAGATTCAATGATTAATGTGTAATATCTTTGTGCGTTACTGCACCTAACTCTTAAGATGCTATAATGTAATAAAATTGTCTACACGTTAAGTGTTGATTGTATAGATAGATTGTTATTAAGGGTTAGAGACCGTTGGTGGTATTGGAAGTTAAGTCCACCGTTTCTCTATCTTAGAAACCGTTGATTGAGATAGGTCACAAAGCGATCTATTATTTACTTTCTTGTTGTTTTGCAGATAGGTCACAATGTGATCATAGAAAACTGTTGCTTGCTTTGTGGTCAAGTCGGCATCGCTGGTTCAGTAACATACAAAATCTGAACCCTTTTTGGTTCCAGTGAAAGAGACAATTTGAAGACTCAAAAAGTCAAAAACATATTCCGTAGATTTGGTTACTATGTACCTTTAGGAGGACGTGATGCTGTTAAAGATCATGTCTCCATTGCATCCATGGTACTAAGAGGTTTTAACCGGTTTAAGGAAAAACGTTTCGTGGCGCGGTTTGGTCACGCAAACATCTTTTTGTGTGGTTACAACATCACTGAAACATAGCTAAGAAAAATGGATTCCAAGAAACTGATACGAAACTTTCTTTTAGATCATGAGTGGCGATTGGCGAAAGAAAATGATTCAATATAGGATTTAGAACAACAGTAAAGCCTGAATCATGAATCAGAGGTAATAAAACTGAGTATTTGCCATGTAATTTAATTAACTAGGGTTTTCATTAATTATGCTTTTTGTGTTTCTTATGATGATTATACATATACATATATCAGTAACCTAATGAAAAAAAATCATCAAAGATGACGGATATCAATGTAAGAAGCCAAATAAACAACTATCAAGTTAAGATTTGGTGTGAATTATCCACTGACTTTCATATTGAGGATGCAAGTAAATACAATTGAAGACTGCAGCTACAAGACATCATCCAACGGTCGATATACTGAATTGCTTTTGCCATATGAACATTTATTATATTTTTCAGAAAAGAAAGGACAGTGAAAAGAGAAGACAGAAATGTAGTTTTGTTTGGAATGTCTTCAAGGAAGGACATGTTTTGTTTTTTACGTCGGGACCGACTTAACTGGTTTAAAACTTCAAAGTTAAAAGTACAGCAAGATGTGAATTATTGAAACTATATAATATAATTGTCTCTCTTTATTTAAATACATGAAGTTAGATATTTATTTTTATTTGGTAGTATTATTAGTATGGGACTTTACGTAATGGGTGCGTTGCATGTGTTCATTATTTCAAATGTATTTTAGCGAGACAGTTTTTCTGGCTGCAATTCATTAGTATGACACTCTCTTAAGCCTTAATCAATCAAACTAGATTTTTTTGATCCGCGTTTCGAAAGCGCGGGTAATATTTTTCATTTTATGAAATCTATTATTGTAATTATTGAATTTATTTATCTTATTAAAACTTTATTTATAATAAATTCAACACATATAATATCTTTGGTAAACTATGCATTTCTCTGATTTTATTTNATTTCTCTGGTTTTATTTTATTCTCTCCCCAATCGACATATTTATTTGGTTTGTTGTTAAAATAAATGATTATAGATTTTGATCTCTGCATCTGCGCGGATGTATATTTTGAAAAATATCATGATATTTGTTTTTCATGTAATTATTAAGGTTTTGGCAAAATGAATCCAAGGAACAAAACCGATACCAAACCGAAAATATAGTACCAAACCCGAACATAAATTGATTAAATATTCAAATTACTCAAAATTTTGTTAGTTAGAGAATCGAATAGGATCTGAACCGAAGTATTCTTGTACCTCAATTTATCTGAAAATAGATTTATATAGTTACATATATTAATTATTTTTATATTTAATGTATATAAAACATGATGAATGATATTTGTAAATTGGTTTAAATATTTGAAAATATATATAGATAGTCAAAAATAAATATCTGAAATAGTTAAAGTATACTAAAATCACCAAAAATACTTAAAATCATTATTGATTTTGTATCTAAAATTTTAAATCAAGCCAATTGATATGTTAAGCTTAGGTATTCTGACATATATTATTTAAATTTATAGGTAATATATTATTTTATTTATAGATTAGAGAAATTTAAAATATATAGTGATTTAAAAATTTTAAAATTAATTTAAATGGGCTATCCAAACCCGAACCAAACCCCTCAAAGATCTGAATCAAACTCAAACAAAAATTTAGACTCATCCTAATAGGACTAAAATTTTTGACCTCGAAAACCCGAAACGCAAACCGATCAGAACCAAACCCGTATGGATGTCCGAAAACCCATCCTTAGTCATTATTATATATCGTATAATTTCATCAAATAATTAATCGTATTTTATATACGTACAATCATATAATTAATCATATAATTAATAGTATTTTATATGTATTATCATATAAATAATTACATATATTATATTTTAAAAACTTAATATGAAATATAAAAATCATAATTTGAGTTGGTATTTCAAATTGAGCTTTGTTTTATATTTTTATTATATATTTTAACAACATTTTTTATAATGGACTTAATAACTTAAGCCATTACTTTTTTACTTAAGTTAACTTAAGCTCACTACTTTTTTACTTGAACCTACTATTTTTTTATTTAAGCCCAGTACTTTTTAATGACTACAATCAAAGTTTCCAAACACTCTAAATTTTTTTAATAGACTATTCAAGTAACCAAACACTCCGATTTTGTACTTCTATTTTAATAATATAGATGGCTTTTCTTCTATTTTCTTAATCTTCTTCCGTATATTTGCGGTCCACCATGTTTTGTTTTTCCTTTTCTTGCATGGTTTTATGGTAGTCACTATAGTACTATTTTTTTCTGATGGCCAGTCCAAAAATTAATAATCTAAGATAGAGATGCTTGATTTGTAGTATAACTTAAATTTTCTTTTTCAAGTGAGTCTTGGGTTAGTGATGCTTTCCAGGACAAATGTTGTATACTAGCTAGTCCGACCTCAGTTAGAAGTGCGAGTGGGTTCCTTCACAGCAGTACATATGCTAGCCTACGGCCAAGTGATATGAAATACCCAAGTGATATGAAATACCCAAAAAATAGTACAACTACCTAACATTGTAAACCCAAAATTAATATATTCAAAACGAATGCAAAAGAAACTGAAATACATATTAAAACTAACTTTTCCAAAGATTAGAATATATTTGGTAAAACTAGCAGTTTAGTTGAGTTTACCAAATTGATTCATAATCTATTCAGTTTCGCATTAGTTATTCTTCTTCTGGTTAGGAATAGGTGCAGCTTATACCTATTATTCTTTATCAGCTTTATGAATAATGAATACAAACCTTTAAACTCTTTTAGATAAACCTCAAAAGTCTGATGATATTACTAGACTTAGATAAACTATGATAGAACCACTTCAAAATACTGAATAGTTTGAACAACATTTTCAAAATAGCAACATGACCTCCTCATGAAAGGCCGGTTGAACAGCCATAGTTTAGTAGATACAACAATACTCAGGTTCAGTTTCTTAAACATAGAAATTTTATCAAATTCGCTAAACACAATCCATGGTTGTAATTACCTGTGATTAAAAGTCATCTTGCGGAAAGTAATTAAACCAGTTCCTCAGTAAACTATGTAATTAAGAAACTTAATTTTCTAATTTATTATAAGAACACCTATATCTTATAGTGTTTTGCAGTCAATTGGGTACGTAGCTTTGGGTTTCTGTCAGGTCATCTTAGTTTTGATTAAAGCTGGAACTCACAAAGCTTGGATGCATCCTAGTTTTTCTACTAGCATAATAAGACGAATCAAAACAAATATGTAGAAAAAATAATGTAATAATGCATGCATACGTATAGAATATACTAATGTAGACAAATGTAAAGGTGTATAATATATATATATATATATATATATATATATATATATATATATTCAAAAAGAATTGAAATATATAACAATTTTGTAAAACTACATTTTAGTCAGATGTTAAAATAAGGGGGAAATATGTATGATATTTAATCCACGAAATCTGTAAAAGCTGGACTAAGTAGAATTATTTTAAACTTTGTAAAAAAATTGTTAATTTTGAACTTTTTGAAAGTTAATCGACATGTATTGTTGCTCTCGGGTTGCTTTGTGGCTTTGTTTCCGTTAATTTGCATATGGTTGGTATGAAAATAAAGTAAACTCATTGTATGGTCAATACAATAATAATAATACTATTGTTTTAAAGTAGTGATAGTAATATAATCAACAAAATTTAGGTGTCCTGGTCAGTAAAGTCGTATAGAAAAATTATTTCTTTTTAGGAGTATAAGATGTTTCAAACTTGAGAATATTAACATATATATAAATCTGATGAATCATTTGACTCATCTTTTTCTATATAACATGTCTGTATTAAAAAAAATCATCACCTTCTTATTGAGATTGAAAATTAGACTGATAAAATCATTTCAAATAATTCACAAATTATTTATTTATCAAAAAAAACTTTTGGAGAAAAACATAAATAGTAATTTACTTGAGAAGATTAACATACAAATAAACCTTTTTGAAACGTTAAGCTGATAAACCATTTACCAATTCACATATATGTTCTTCTTCTATATTTCTATATAACATGTCGTTTACGGGGAAAAAAATCAACTTCTTTATCATGAGACTCAAAACTATACTGATTTATTTAGCAAAAAAAAAAAAAACTATACTGATAAAATTATTTCAAATAAGTCGCACCTTTTACTTGTATTCAAAGCGTTTCGTAAAAGAATTCGCTCACAAACTCCAATCAACTGGTTTTAAAATTAAAGTACTTTTGAAAAAATAGAAATAAATGATGTGTAATAATGAAACCACAGTTTTGACCAGTTTTGCAAAAAAAAAAAAACCACAGTTTCGAGTTGCATTTATCCCTATGTTTTCTAAATGACCACCTGCTGTGCAGCTTAGGAAGAAAATATTACGCGAGGAGATAATGTCCAGTAGCACAACTCCTTCAAAAATATCTGACGCCCATATGCCTTCTAGATAACAGATATTAATTGTTATTTTCTTTTTATTCTTCTCAATTCATATAAACATATTTTTCCAAAAAGAAAAAAAAATCTTATAAACATTCTCATAAACACTTGATAACATATTTCATTATTTGTGATTTTTTATACAAAAATGTCATACAGCTCGAGTCCTCTCCTTGTCGCCTATGTCTCTCATTTTTGTTTTAGGTTTATCTTTTTTTTTTTCGCTCACAAGACCCCAAATTATGAAAGAAAATATCTTGAAGAGCGGCAAGCTCCATCTTTGTATGCGAGATTTACTATTTTTACAGGCTTTGGTAATTCTTTAGGCCTGGTGGAAAACAGTAAACGATAATATTAGAAGAAAACCTAATATTTTTTTAAAAACGGTGCGAGTAATAAACATATTAGGCTACAAAGAAAATGAAAGTTGGTGTTGGAAAACATCTGTGTTTTACTGTGGATCTTGTAGTTGCCATAGTTTCCAAAATGTTATTATCAGATTATATAAAATAGTTATTCTTAAATTATTAATTATTTTAGTTATGCGTATGAAAATGAGTTTGGCAAATTTGAAATTACAATATGGAAATTTTAACAAGGAAGAAAATTATGAGGAGTCAGATGGAAAAAAAAGAAAGAGTACCTTTCGAAGCAAGCAGATCATAAAATGGGTAAGTTAGTTGCTCACCTTAATGATTGTTCATCGCATATTCCTCAAATGATAACAACACTTTATTTTTATTTTTAAAGAACCTTATGTTTTCATATTATTAAATAACGTTATTTAGCAATTCAAACACTGTTATTGATCAATAATTCTGCCCGTGACAACCAGAAGAAAGTTCTATCTATACGTGGCTAATTCAATCCACAGTATACGGGATCTATCATCTATGATGGACTTCTGATGATATAATATTTGAAATCGCCCACAAAATTGTGCCCTCAACCACAGAGCCGTGCCTGACTTTTTTTAGGTTACAAGCATGAAAAAAATTGGCCCTTTAGTTTTTTTAATAGAAATTTTTTAACCTAAAATAAGTGATAAAGTGATTCGAACTCGTTACCCGATTTTCTATATAAGCGCACTCAAACACTGAATCAATGACGATTTTAAAATATTTGGCCCCTAAATAATATTTAGTCTAACCGGTCCTGAAGCAAATGCTCGATCTGCTTTCTATCAGGCACGGCCCTGCTCAACCATATATTGTATAGTTTGATCTTCGAAATTATAACTTAATCTTTCCATTGCTACAACTTCTAACAAATGATTTGTAACTTTTTATATATTGATGAAAAACCCTTTAACAAAAAAAAAAACATTTTACTAAAAAATATTTGGTTACCGTATGTAGAATAGATAACATATTCTTCCGTAATTTACAGAAAAATAATCTATATGGGCATATATCTATTTATGTAAAAATGTAATTTTGTGATAATCTTTTATTTTTAACAAAGTTCTAAACGATAAAAGATATATATTTTCCATCTTTCATCCCACTAAGATCAACTAATCTTAGTTTAACAATAGGAATGATGATTATGAATAAGTAATTACTCCTTAGTCTATCTCTTATCTCTCGTGCGTGTGACTACTACTAGCTTTTGAGAAATACATAAATAAAAAGGGCAACAACCCATTCCGAAAGAAGTCGCCACATAAATAAAGTAAAAAGCCCCTCCTCTCTTTCAGTTTAGACATTCCCCAGAGTCTCTCCCCTTTTTGTCTCCAGCCAAACAAACCTTTCTTCATCGTGAAACAGAGCATAACAGAGAACACAACAGAGACGTTCGAGTCTGTCTTAATCTCTCACTAAATCCTCTGTCTGAATTCCAAAGTAAGTTGATTCCATCTTTTATATATATATATATTACAATCTTAAAACAACCAATAGTTGTTGACGTATGTTTCTTGATTAACATGATGATCGTCTCTCTTTCTCTGTTTCTTTCTAGTTTCGTTCCTATCAAAGATCGATGGAAACCGCTAGAGCAATTCCGGTTCAGGAAACCGGGTTAGGATATCAAACCCCCGTTAATTCAGATGGTTTTGTGACGATTGATGTCGAAAGTTTCACTCCTGTTTTTAACAAAGACTTCTCTTCTTCTAGTCCCAGAATTACGGTAAGTTCTAAAACAATCTAAACTTTGTTTAAGGAACTGTGGTTTCAAAATTGAGTTTGGTTTTAACATGTTTACCAAAAAAAAAGATTGAGTATCATGTGGTTTGAAGATTGAGTTTGGTTTTAGCATGTTTACCAGAAACACCATAAGTTATTTTTTCGATTAATTATTATTATTATTTTCTCTGTTTCGTTTTGTTTCTTGTTTTGTCTTTTGGGTATTTATTTCTTTGAGAATCATGGAAGAATCGCCCATAACCTTTTTAACTACTCTTGTGACGTCGATTCATTTTTTTCTCATTTACTATTTTTCTAGTAAAGAAATGAAAAAAATAAAATAAAAAATAAAATCTAATTGAAAGTTGACTTTCATGTGTCAGATTTTTATAAACAATTTTCGTGCTTCAAACTATTTATCATGTGGTTATTATTCCCAGTAATTGGCATTTTTCATGAAGATAGTTTAATTATTATTTGGAGTAATCTAAATATATCTAAATATACGAAGCCAATGTTCAAAAAAAAAAGTAATCTAAATATATAATTGTATTATCTTAAATTATTGAACTAAATAATTGAAACAACGGATTTTTTTTTCTTTTCAAAAGCTGCAGAGAAGTGTTTCGAGGAAAGGGTCTCCAAGAAGCAACAACAACGAGAGGAAACTCCATTGTGACGCAAATGGTAATGAAAGTGAGACCTCATTTCCTCAGTCCCCACTTAGAGGTAAAACTTAAATCATTCTTCAATATGTATAACTTTTTTAAAATATATGTCATATTCTTGATTTATTATTTCCTTTAATGCATGCTACATTGATTAGTTTTCAATAAAGTAAACAATTAAACTAACCTTTCATTACGCGTATATGGACAACTGCATTTTCCTAGAAACCATTGGTACATTTTGTTTTTATCGTCATTTTTTGTTACCATGTGATATAACATACTAGTATCAAATGGACCTAGCAGATTCTCGTAATAAATTCGTTTTGTGCTTATCTGTGCTGCGAGTCTGTGAGCAACAAAAAAAATCTTAAATTTGGCAAAACTAATGTGGTTTTTGGGATGAAAACAAATGCACTCGGACTTTAATAATCAAAGTCGAATTATTATTATTTTCTGCGGTTAAGATATTTTTCTGGAGATTTCTTTTCTTGAGCTATGTCTATCTTCATAGAATGGATTCAGTTTTTAATATATTTTTCTCTAATCCAATAAGTTTGCGTAATTTAAATAAAGATGAATGTACATACTTTATTCAGTTCCCTTTGAAGGTATGTATATATTTCAAAGCTTTAGGTCGGGTTTAGTTATTATGACCACCCCATGCGTTTTTTAAGCTGTAGACCGTAACTAAGTTTATTTCTTTCTTTTTTGAATAAAGACCGTAACTAAGTTTATAAATATTTAAAGGAAACTTCACCTACTTCCCTTTTAGATGAATATAGTTTTTCCCATATATATTTCTAATCTGCTTATACGTCATATGCTTATAATCTGTGTAACGTATGCCACATTACATGTAATATATTTACAAGATCGATCAACTAAAAGGATACTCTTATATATATTGAATTGATCTCTGAGTTTGAATATCTACGTGTGTTAGCTATGTGCCTAGCTTGATGCATACCACGAACAAACCAATACTCCAACTTTATATCCTCATTGCACCGCAAGCTCACTCACACCATTATTAAATTCGGAATACAGTTACTAATAATATTAATACGTTATTCCATTTTATTTTGGCTTGTCAAATAAAGAAAAATAAACTCTATTCACTGTTATTAATTAAAGCTTGTGGTATGGTATTTGATGAGTTGTAGGAACAAGCACGCCGGAAAAGAGTACCGCGGGGTCCACGGATCATGCAGGCACAGCCACAACCACAGCCACCGCTGTTTCAGCCTCACCGCTTCATCAGATCACCATTACTACGGCGGCAGCCACCGCCGGAAATATGATCTCCGATCAAAATAGAGAAAGAAGATTTGGTTTTGCGAGGAAGTCGAGTATTAAACGCTCTCATACATCTTGGATGTTTGATCCCAAGAAAGTCGTTCTCTTCTTTGCAACTTTGTGAGTAACTATATTACTTCTTTTCTTTGCAAAAAAGTTTGTTTATTCAGTTAACCCAAATTGATAGATAACCTTATGAAACACAAAATGTTTAACAAATTTGTCATCTCTAATTAGCTTTTTTTTTTATAAATCATGTTTTAGAGTATTTCTGTTACTTCCAAATTTTCTGATTGCATATGAAATAATTACTTAATTAATGTTAGTCACTATAGGGTTTAAAAGTGAATTAATCATATTATATTTTAATTATCTACATAATTATCATGTGATATACGACATGTACTTAAAACAGGAATATCTATCACGATTAATAAGTAAAGTTGTTTTTGACGAATTTATGTTTGAAGGGATGTTAATTCTTTGTACAGGTCAAGCATGGGATCAATCTTGTTAATCATATTTACTCTCTCGATCACCAAGTCCAGTTCCGGAGATATGCCTCTCGAATAATAGTAAAACTACAAGAAGATTAGGATGGACCGACCTCAATTTGTGGCTTTAGAACATGCCACAATCTCACCGACCTACATTTGAGGAGATGAATCAGAAGAACATTACAAAACAAAAACAAAGAGCGTAAGGTTGTGATAATAATTATTTTGTATATTTTTTTAATTAAAAAATGGAAAAAGGAAACAGCAAGAGAAAGTGAGAAGTGGGCACGCACGAGATCATATGAAGATTGGAAAAGAAAGCTTAAGACAAGAGTTTATGACTGGTTGTGACAAAGACAGAGAATCTTCTCTTCTTGTTCCTTTTAATTAATTTCTGTGTTTTCTTTCTATTTATTTTGCCTAGTTATGTGTTTTCATTTTGTTGTATTTCTTTATGTGCATATATATCGGTTGTGGTTGAGGATTNGGGTTTTTTTTTTTTTTTTTTTTTTTTTTTTTTTTTGCTTTGGCTTCACCGTTTACATAGAAATAATTTGAGTCGTGTTAGAACTGAATGAAATTAGTTAGATATTCGCTAGTGTGCTATTTATGTTTCCTGATTAACGTTGTTTATTCATTTTCAGAGAAAGCAAACTATGCTTTTTGAGTTTTGAACAAAAAAAGAAAAATCAAACTTCGGTTAGTATATGGACCATCTTGAAAAATAGAACCTAACACAAGCGTGGAACATTTAAGGGTCACCACATGCTATTCACCTAAGCTATTACCATATTTAGGTATCATCAAGTATTTGGGTCATAAAGTAACATCTCCCTTTCACACGCTAAAATGGAAGAGTATATTACCTGCAAATGTACCTACATTATACAACACACCTTGAATTTGTTGATAACAACCAAAGTTGAAACGTGGTTTACAAAGTTTGATGCGGTGTGGATTTTAAAGTTTGATATGGTCCAAAACCCCTATACAAGTTGTGATTAGTTGATCACAAACTGAGATGGTAAGAAAAATCAGAGTTTTAGAGTAGAAAATAGATTTACACTTTAGTCAGTTAGCTATTTTCTAGTATTTGTTTCAGATGATTTAACTATGATGGCATCAGTGGTCAAACCACACCTAAACTTTCTTGACTAACCAACTGATCAAACCTACACTGTTGCAATTGCTATTAGTATTCATATTACTAACATGCATATCTCATATGCCTTACTGTTTCATCATGTTATATATCAATAAAATTACTGATAATTGCTGTGATAAAATCACATAATTACAAACAAGAGATTTAGTTTACGAATTACAAACAAGAGATGTAGTTTACGAATTTGTAACAGTGTTGCCATTTATGAATTTTGGACGATGACAAGTAACACAATTGTTACATATCCAAGCTTGCTTTTAAGAGTTTATAGAAAAAAAATTCGTATTGTTCGCAAAAAAAAAAATCTTATTTTTGATGATTAATAAATTGAAATTTTCATGTATTACATAAACTTCGTATTTCTTATGTATAATAAGCTGTCAGAGAAAAATACTCAATTCTCTTAAACGTGTATATTTCTATGGGCTTAGCTTGGNGGGGGGGGGGGGGGGGGTTTGTATAAACTATATTTTCTCTATAAGTTCGTCCAAACTAATTCAAATTCCTCGTCCAATAGTTTAGTAGCGTTTAGAGATGCGAGGCATCGCTCGATTGCTTTGTCTCTCGTCGTAAAGCCTCAAAACCACTGCCGCAGTTTCCTCGATTGCTCTCTCTGTCACTTCTGCAATACAAAACCATTCAACCTTTTTCATCAAACCCTTTTTCAACAACTTCATCAACCATTCATCATATCTAGTTTTAGTTCTTACCGATCACTGGCCAACTCGGATTCTCTGCAAAGATTCTCTTAGCAAGCTCAAGCTCTTCCCTAACAGATCTCAACTCCGAATACTTAATCTCAAAACCTGACCCAAGTCCAAGACTCTTGGCTCTAGCCTCCCTTATCCCTTGCAACACAACCGGATTAATCATCAGACCAAAAACCTTTCTCGAATCAATCTCAAACAGATTCTTGGGAAGATCAACACCGCTCACGATCGGCACGTTAGAGACTTTGTAACCCTTTTGAGCCAAGTAAGTAGAGAGTGGTGTCTTCCCTGTCCTGGAAACACCTACAAGAACGATGTCTGCTTTTTCAAGATTCTCTGGCAGGGCACCGTCGTCGTGTTTGATTGTGAACTCGATTGCTTCGATTCTTTTGAAGTAGTCTTCGTTGAGAGATGAGTTTGTGACGCCACGTGGAAGACCGGATGGGTTGGCTCCTAGATGAGAGGAGATTGCTTCTGTGATTGGTCCTAGGATGTCTAGTGAAGTGATGCTCCATAGCTTGCATGCTCTCGTGGCTGCTTCAGCCATTGATGGATCAGCTAATGTGTACATTACCATTGCTCCTTCTATGGCAGCTTGCTTTATGATCTCCATCAACGTCTCTCTATCCTCGATCTTCACAAATCATATGTATATTCATCATCAAACAAAATGATTTAATTTAGGAGAAGACATCCATTAAAAACCTAAACTTTCAAATTAAAGTCAAAAAAATCTTCAGCTCATGTTTTCATAGTAAAAAATCACCAACTTTTAAATATTGGCTATTTTAATCATCATATTTTGTTGACTATGCCATTTAAGAAACCCGAATAGTCAACTGTTAAAATCGATTAAAAAAATAAACACATGTTAATTTTCTAAAAGACATCATTTTTAAAATTGATTAAAACATTGATCAAACAATTTTTTTCCCGTCTGAAACACTTAAACCATCTCTTTCGCGAAATCATAGTAAAGAAGATGAAGTTGATTAGAGGCTCTGCTTTCGCGAAAGAAATATTTAAATGTTTTCAGAAGCAAATAAACGTCGTTTGATCAATGTTTTAATCGATTTTTAAAATGATCTCGTTTAGAGAGTTAACATGTGTTTATTTTCACTCGGATTTAATAGTTGACTAATCGGATTTCTTAAATGGTCGAGTCAACAAAATATAAGGTTTAAAATGACAAATATTTGAAAGTTGGTGATTTTTTTGCTCAAACATGAGTTGAATATTTTTTTTGGCTTTAATTTGAAAGTTTAGAGTTTTAATGGTTGTTTTCTCTTTAATTTAGGTTAAAGAAAACCAAATTTATATCGGTTCGGTATAAACAAAACAAAATTGATTTCGGTTCGGTTTAGAAAACTTGATAAACCGACAGCTAAAATTAGTAAACATAACACTATAACAGCCAGGATGATATGTAATCTCATTTGATTCGGTTCAAAGCACGGTTTCTATTTTAAATTCCGTAAACCGGATTTTGATCGGTTTGGTCAATATCCAAGATTCAAATAAATATTAAGACAAGAGAGAGGCGAAAGTCGAGAGTACCCCTGAGAAGAGATGTGTACTAACGGGACAGCCACGGTCGACCAAACAATAATCAAACTGGCCCAAAGCTGCGTTAACGGCATGCTCCGCCGTCCATCCAGTTCCGTCAGAGACTATATAAATCGACTTCGCCACCGTCATATCCGTCTCGATATCTCCGTTACTTGATGACACGTCACTTTCCACTGTTGAAACATCAGGGAAATTATAATTCCCGATCGGACCGCTGGTACTGTCTGATCCATTATTAATCGTACGGTCCACCTTCGTGCCGGACCTTAAGGTTCGTGCTCTGTTCCAGCGACTCAGTTTTGAGCTGAATTTCCGAGACTTTCGTTCGGAGTCAGGTACGGAGACGTCCGACGAAACGGAATCCGAGCCTGCATGTTTGGGATTTGGGTTGAGATTGGACGAGATCGATAGTGGACGTCCCTGCAACTTCACCGCCGAGAGACAAGCCATTTCTATTTTTCTTTTATTTCTTTTCTTTTTTTAATCTTTAGCTATTTTTCGTGTCCCTTCGCATATTATCTTCTCGGAAAATTTAATCTTTTCAGCGAGACAACAAGTTGGTCAAACCTTAACCACTTTAATCATAGTTTCAATTCCGGTCTGACTTTTAAATTGTAGTTCCTCTTTTTTTTTTTTTTTCCGACACCCAAGCTTCTAAGATCAAGTGATAGTCGATCTTGAGACATTTCTAAAAGACGCTCTATTCGGCTGATCTATGTGAAAAAAAAAGAACACCACTAGTTCTCGCGTCTTTCGCGAGAGAATCTGCACGTAAATTTCTAGTTTTCGGAATACGGACAATGCTGAATTCTGAGAAACCAAAAAAATTACTTTTAACACTTTTGGAGATTAAAAAATTTGTATAATAAATTAATATATATTTATATAATGTATGATCAAATAAATAAAATAATTTAAACAAAAATTTATTCATTATTTAAAAAGGTAAAATTAAATTTAATGTATCAAGTAAGGAAAATAGATACTCAGAGCAATAAGTACTTATTATGAAAGAAATAGGATATATTTCAAGCACATAAACACTTTTCTGATATCGGACTGAGTTTATTACATACAGTTGTACTTTGATTTTATGGGTTTAATTTCAGTTACTTTTCCTTTACTTCAATTTACAATCAAACAATCCGGTTTAACTAATGATTGGTTTTCTAATTGCTTTTGATCGAATTAAGATAACCACTTTATCAGAATACTAGATTTATCAAGAAAAATTAACGAGAAATATATAATTTTTTAAGAGAAATTACAAATATTTTAATAATAAATTAAATATATAAATTAGTATACATGATTAATGAATCTAGGGAGGCCGACTTTATAACCAAGTTTCTTAACATCTTCTTGAACTTGTTGTCTGAATTCTCTGAAGCTGAAATTTCTATAAGTAGGGCAATCATCTGAACACTCTATAACAGCGTCGTACGATGGACATAGAAAATAAGCCGTTGAAAATCTTTCGACTGTTGGATTCGTCATCACACGATGTTCCACGCTTTTGTATATGCCATTGCTCCATGCCTGGCAAAACCACATATAGAATTCTTTGAAATATGATAAAAGAACCTAATTTAAACACATTCTAAATCTAATTTAATTATGAATACGAAACTAAAGAACTTGGTATAATCCAACTGATCTTGATTACGAACTCGTAAATCTTAATTACCTGAAATAAGTCACCAATATTGACAATGAGAGCACGAGAGTTGGGTTTAACAGCGATCCATCTATTGTCTTTGATGAGTTGGAGTCCTCCGACTTGGTCTTGGTACAAGATTGTGAGGAAATCACTGTCCGTGTGTGGCATTAATCCGTATACTTCTGATGGTTTTGGACAAGGAGGATAATGGTTCATCCTTAGATAACATGTGTTTCTCGTACAGTTTTCTTTGAAGAAATTTGATTTTCGTCCTGATTTCTCTGCAAGAATCTCCGCCAATGTATGTGCTAGACCCTCCGATTCTGAAGCAAATCTCTCCATTGCTGAGCTGTGATATGAGAAGTAAAACATTATTACATATTCCATATTATAAAACTACAGTGGATTTTAATGAATATTTTGAAATGAAAAATCATAAAAGGTGCAATTTCGAAACCGTGGACTGTTGATTTTAAGTTTAAATAAAACAAATTTAAAATCACAATTCTGAAAAAGACAAATTAAAAATCATTAGATCAAAATTTTGGGACAAAATATAAATCATTATTATTTTATGCTGTGTGACCTAATATAAATCACTGCTATACGGGAATTATTTGATCTGGTAGAAAGTTGTTAAATGATTTGATAAAACACTTGGGACTATTTTTCATTTGTGTCACATCTTTACGCAAAAGACAAGCATTTCTTCTCTGTTTTGCATAGTCCAAATTTTATGGGAATACCTTGAAAACACAACAGAAACATTTGGTAAATCATTAAACACAATCAATAATTATTTTTAACTAGAAACACCGTAGATAATTGTCAGGTATTTTATCAAGCTTGGCGCATACGGTATTGCAAGTGCATCCATGTAACAAACTTACAAGACATAAATTAGTGAAGTATACTAAGTCAACAGTAAAGAAAGAATGTACTTCCCCGATGGGAGAGAAACGTGATGCAATTTTATTTTTAGAACTGACGTGATGCAGATGTGAAATGCCAGGAAGCTTGTGAGACATGCATGTTAGTTATAATGAACAAGGGTCCCAAGACAGGGGAAAGACTTAAGCAAGATGAGAAGAAAAAAGGAAAAAAAATGGTTTAATCAGGTTACGAAGAGAGGTACGTGTACGTGTCCAACCCACTGGTTCTCGATGATAGATATATCTCCTACCTATTAGGAACATGGGACCATTTCCCAGTTTTGGGTCTTCTATATTATTTCTCTTTTTGGATACATTGTATTTGCATCGTTGATCATTAGAACGATAATTACTATTCACTTATCCGGTTGAGAAAGTATTAGGAGAAAGACCATATTCTGGTGTCAAATTGTAAAGTAATAGTGACCTTATCAAGAGACTCCAGCTATGAAAGGTGGTGGCAAGCAGATGTGGTCACACATGTACACATTCACAAACACATGAGCTGAAACTGCATAAAATGTGTAAGACAACCACATGCATGCAAATACAAGTACATGTAAGAATGTGTACAGATTCCAGCGCACACACTCATACAGTCTGATCACAAGATTATATAGCCTAGTATGTTCGAGTACTTCTTCTCCATTATCCCTTGCTAAACATACAGTTTTCTCGTGACTACTTTCTCCTTCTCATAGTACTATAACTGACATTATTATCAAGTGTACTATATATGTGTTTCAGGCAGCGTACTTCAGTTTTTAGATGGGTTTTTATTTCAACAAGTTTAACTAGAATTTCTGATAAATTTTGTAAAAATAATTCTTGTCATAAGAGAAATATATTACTAGTATTGACCGGAAAAAGAAGATTTGTTGTACACGGGAAAATGTTATAACCTTTAAGATATGATCCTAAACGTAAATGCGTTTTCTCAATTTCAAAATGTGAAAGTAGTTAATTTTCTGGTTTTAAAGTATAAACAAATTTATAATTACGAAACACGGTGTAAACATTGTAGATTCATAATATATACTATTAGTGTTTTATTTCAGTTTTTTAATTTGTAACTGAGTTTTATTTCAGTTATGAGATCATGTTTTCAAGACCTTCAGATGTAAACGTATTTTGGATGATGGTTTGAGTTCGATGATCTGTCATTTAATCAGTTGGTTGATAGTTTTTTCCGAACCACGTTGATTTAAGATTTTTGGATGATTCTCCCGACAAAAACCGACCAAAATCAGTTGGTCGACATCTAAGTTTTTATTTAATACTGTAAAATATGGCAGCAATTAGTCATAGATACCTAATTGATGTCCACAAATCATCTAAAACTAATTGATGTCCACAAAATATGACAACATGTTCTTTCTTTTTGCATATAAATGAAAAAGGGTGATGTCCACAAAATCATTCAGTGCCCCAGCTGGTGCAAAATGGATTTGAGGAAGTCAAAATTTTCGAAACTAACAATGCTAACATGTAAAAGATTTTGAAGTTGACGAAAATCTTTGGAATACGAGCCAAAGAATGAAAACATAAGTTAGATTTTGTTTGTAAATTTTAGTAACGAGAACTGACAAAAATAAATCATAACTAAAATCAACAGTACTAGAACAAGCTAAAGGTAATTAAGTAACCATGGTTAGATTTAAGGGGTATATTTAAATGTATGAATATCTATATACTGTTTCCATTTTATAATAAGTGTTTGTCTTTTCTTGTTAAACAAGATAAAAATATTATTTTACAATTCTGATGCAAATTATACTTACTTTAAACTGAAAATTAATTGCAAATTGCATTGATTTTATAAAAAAAAATTATTTACCTTAAATACTATTAGTCAAAGAAATTTAATTAATAACAGTTTGTATATATTACAACAATTTTCTTTATCTGTGTGAAAAGTGTCGAGTAACACTTATTCAGAAATGGAGGGATATATATATATAAAGGAAATAATACATCTTACTTTATTCATTTTTGCTTGAAAGTATTCATTTTAATTAAATGTTCATCGTATATCACATGCCAACTTGCTATCTAGAAACTATACTTATTCAGAAATAGTAATAAACAATGGGAAAACATAGAAACGCATGAGAGATGGCGAATAAATCTTTGCCCAGTGTCCAACAGCTTTACTTTCAGGATTTTCTTTTATTTATATGTACAAATAATGTTAATAAAATATGAATGCAACACTATTATAAGACCCCCATATATTGAATTTAAAAACGCGTTTGTCACCCATGTTAATCTTTGAATATTTAATAAAAATTATCTGCATGATATGCTAATAATAGTCAAACACTAAGCATTTCATTATATGTAAACATAAGTACATTATTAATCGCAAAACACAACTAGCTTTCTCGGTGATGAATTGATGATGTGTTATTAGAAGTTTCCTTAAACACAAGGTAGTAACAAGGTACAGTAGTAAGTAGAATTTTATTTTCCGTCATGTTATGGGGAAATATTCTCCACATATATTTTGAATTAATTTATAAATTAAATTATTCAAATAAGTTAATCACTAAGTCTAATCAAAACACTAGTCGTGTACCTGAGGGAAGTGAAGTCCTTGTTGTCAGAAATATCTGTCATGGGAACATGAAATGCTTCCGACCAAGAAAGTTGCCGGAGACAAGTGGCTGACGGCGTTCCCCACCGGTAACTCCCGGCGGAGAACTTATCAGACGTACTTTTCTTGTCAAAGGGTTCTCTAAAAACCCTAATCTGTTCTTGCCGCATCTTCTCCAACACTTCCATTGATATTCCATGGTTTATCACTTGGAAAAATCCCCACTCCCTCGAAGCTCTAGCAATCTCTTCCTTACACTTCTCCCTCTCCTTCTTTGCCCCATCGATCAGAAGACTGACGTCAATAACTGGAAGCTCTACCTCTTCGACGACAGCCGTGACAGAGAAGCTAAAGGGTACTTCGGGGACATTGTTTTCTGTGTTTGTTATCTGTTTATATAAGAGGGTATTGTACATCTCGTTGAATGGTGGATCCATGAGACTCAACCAAGAATGGTCTATAAAGAAGAGCGAGAGCTAGAGAGAATTATGGGAAGTGAACGTTATCAAAATACGTGTTGTGATGAGAGACACAATTCTTACATTTATATATATCCGTCCACCTAAATGCAAGTGCAATTTGTTCATTTTGATTTTTACTATACCATGTTGACAATAAAATAAGATTTTTTATTTGAAAAGAAAATATTTTTTTTTGCCGCCCATTGACGACCATGTTATGAGTTGGTAATGTTTTTTTTTTTTTTGATTAACCATGAGTTGGTAATGTTAATGAGTAGTCAGTTATACATTTATATTATATGCAAATTATTTTGCAACATCTAAATGATGATTTTGGATAGCAACTATTGGAAATTAGATACATACCTATCAAAATAAAAATTTACTTTCAAAATTGTATTTACTGTCATGTAGGATGCATAATCAATACTATTAAAACATGAGAACTTTTTATCGACTATGCTTTGGACTATCAAAAAGTTATAACAGTCCAACTAAAATAAATTTATTAGTTAATATCATATAATGTTTTTCTAATCTAACAAATATCTATTAATATTTCAAGATTTGTAAACTAAAATTTATTTAACCTCCTATTTTTTCTCTAACAACTAACTTAATTATTATTAAATTTATACTATATTCAATATATTATTTTGATATTTTCAAAATAAGATATCTAAAAAGATATTCTCAAGTATCCTTTTCAAATATTTCATTTTAGTATTTTTTTGTTTAAGATAAATTCGTAACTAATATTAAATAAATTATTAACGAATATTTTTTTTTTCATTACAGAATAAGAAATAAATACCATAATATTTATATTCATAATTAAATTAATACATCAACTAATAAATATAAAGTAACTTAATTCATTTATTAAATATTTTATAAATTATAAAATTAAAAAATAACACATTCATGAATTTTACCACATACTCCAACGTATTAAAATAAACTAGTAAAGTAAGATATATAAAATAATAAATAATTACATATTTAATTATAATATCAAAAATATTTTAATATAGTATGATACGGGTTGAATGAAATATATTTTATTTTTGTAATAATAAAATAAAATTTGACCAATATAAAATTAAAAATATTTTTTTACTATAATTTACAGTTTTAAAATATAAGTAAAATTAATAATGACAGATTATATAAATGAATTATCTTATTTTCAACAAATTATATTTATTAAAAATACATGTATGAAATTTTTAATTTTCAGTACATAAATTTTTGAAAAAAAACTGATCTCGTAGATCCGGATCGGGTAAACACAAGTATAAATATATTAAGTTAGTTCATAAATAACCGAACGGTTTATATATTTCTTGAACCAAAAAAAATGAAAACCATAATCGAACTGAAATCAAAATCCAAAAGAAAAAAAAAACTTAAAACCAAAACCGAAAAACCAAACATTATATTTAAGCAATTAATGAACAAAAAATGGGTTAATAAATTTGTCGACTAAACCAATCTCAGACATTTAACAAACGCTAAAGATCAATACATAGGATGATATCAAAAAAAAATCTTATCCGCCCTTTGAAAGGGCGGATCAAAATCTAATTTAGTATTAATCTAAGGGATTTTTTTTTAATAAATACGATATGGGTATGATGTCTTATTAGTAGACATATGGTGGACATGATACGATAATAGAGATTAATAAATTTGGTAATGTTAAAATAAATTAAGTAAATTTGGGGCTGTCTTAGAGAACATGATGTTGTTTCATATTCGAAGGTTTGAATTTTTGCTTGTCTGGACACCGTCCTTAGTTTCTCAATGCTTTCACTTCCCTCTATGGTGTACTGTTTTGTATTTTTTTATATTTCTTTAGCTTAATCAATTATTAATGAGTTAACCGATAAATTTTGCTTCACAGGATAAGACCCCCCAATTTTAAAACAATGTTATTCTTGACAACTACTCTAGAACATTGTTATTTAAAAAATAAATTAAACATTTTTAAAATATTCACTAATCTAGAAGCTGTAACTAAACTAATACGGAGAAACTTACGGAAGCAGGAAAAGCTTGGGATCCAAGAAAAAGAGATACGACGACTTTACTATCTATTCACACAGTTGACAGTTAACAGAGTTAGTGTTATCCACATTTGCTTTTAAACAGAGCTACTTGTATTGTTATATAACCATACAACATTAGTTATTATCATCAGAAATATTCTACTACATGCCTACATCTTTCAAAAAATATTATGCTACAAAATGGAAGGCATAAAAAAATAGCCAAGTGAAAAGCCTTCCGCCGCGACATGTAACTGAATACTTTCACTTGTAAATTAATTCAGTTTTTTTAAAGCATGTGAATTAATTTTTCACACCAAAAACAAATGCCACAAGAAACATTGTTTATTAGCCGACCAAAAGAGTATGTTCATTTTTATGATTAGAAGGTTTTTAACTGAGCCGTGTTACTTAAATAACATATTTTTTCTGCATGTGCTGCGGTTTGTGGTTAGCTTGATTGAAGTAGAAAAGGGTTTTGCACAATTTGTTGCTTTAACCCATTCAGAGCCAAAATGAGGCACGGCTATGGGATTACCGACGCTATTTTGTTTATCGTAAAAAAACGTGGATAAGTGAAGACAAATAGTAATTCAAGAAAGTGATGATTTAAGTAAGCTGAGGAAGGCACTTTGCTGATTAGTCCACATATCATTTTCAGTGATAATTGATTGCCTCATTTGTTTTTGTGGTTTATCCTAATCCTACAGTATTATGACGTCTAGAGTTACGTCACAAACACTATTATGTAATTTTCTTAGTTGACGTACAAAATTATTGGTGTATTAGCAAGAGGTCATATTCGAGTGAGCATAAAAATAAAATAAACAAAAACTTCTCTGAAATTTTTATTTCTATTAAATATTTTTTGTTAACTTAAAAGCAGTACTTACGTAACTTCTATTTCATACAATCAATTGTCAACTTTTACATATTATATGTTAACATGTGATACATAAAATTATAACTCAGTGAACTAAAAAGGACAAGAGTATAACAAGCTTATGACGCGTTCAATCTACTGTTTACCGATCTTAAGCAATAGATTGTCAAGTAGCAAGTATATGCACAAAAATTCATTGAGTACACTGGCCAAAATCCATTAGACAGACAGACCCGACATTTTGGCCAGATATATAAAAAACACGACTCAATATCCAAATTCAGATCATGTTAAACTCTACGAATGCGAGTATCCCTTCAATAAATAAAGTTCACATATTTTCACTCTCCTAGTAAATAAAATACCACTCTTGATCCATGCTCATTAGCATCTTTCACTCTGTCATTTTTTCTCTATTCTGAAATTTATTTTTGACAAAGTTATTTTTTTTTGGTGGAATAGCCCCAATGCCCGTCTAATGTTTTTTTACCGCCCCAAGCCAAATTTAAGAATATGCCTTTGTATATATTATATCAAAATCATAAAACAATATAAGAACTCAAACTTTCATAAAAAATCAGATTCTATAACTTTTTTTTATAAAAGAAAATAGTTATTTAAGACACTTATTATTAAAATATAGATCTTCATATATTGATTCCTGCAAAATCACCAGCTAACCCTATATGGCCAAATATTTCGACCATATCTAAATTAATAACATATTCAATTTATTTAACATATCTTATGATATGGTAAACCGTAAGTAATTCTTTATTAGTTTCAATTTCGAAAAAAATTGAAGACCGCTATCAATAAAGAATAACATTTAATTAGGGTTCTAAGTTATACGGAAAAGAACATTTGAGATTAGTAGCAGAACATAAAATGATAATTAGATCAAAAAGAAATCTGTCTACGGTTAACTTTTAGTAATGGTTTTAAATTTTAACTATAATTTAAATTTAAAATTCACTTTTAATAGTTAATAATAGATTCACTTTAAATCATTTATAAATATTTTGAGAAGTCCAATAAACATTATTCAAACTAATAATGCCCATCAAGTAAATTTTATCTAAGAAATTATGCACGTTTATAAATACTAACTAAAAAAATTCAAAAATAAAGTTAATAAACCCTTTTAATTTGGATGCTTTAATTGATGGTTTGGATGGCTTCTCCTCCAGGCCGGTCCTGAATCGCCTTCTATCCTGAAATTTCATTTTGATTTTTACTATTTTTTTAAGAAAAAATTCGACCGATCTCCACCTCCAAACTTTCAAGTTCCTTTTTTTCTACTGTCTAATCTAACAGCTTAAAGCCCAACAGAGGATTCATCTTCTTCTGATTCAATTATGTGATGTAAACACTATTTATTTCTCCACTTTTAACTGCTTTATGATTATCAAAACATTTATGTGGTCTTTTTAATAAATTATAATATACTTTCAAAGGAAAAGAACCATCATAAAGTATTTCATCATCAATTTTCCAGCCCCAATATTGTTATTTTCTGTAGGAGATTTAGCACCTAAAACAAAAACCTCTAAATATAAGTGCATTTCATTAACTAAAATACTTTCTTGGTTCAACAAGATTAATCATAAGTATTGTGATTTTAGATCCGAAATTAGTTAGTGTTTATTCTGACCCTAATTTTTATGAGTGTAGACACAGATTTTTCGCCATTTTACATGTTAAAGTGATTGCAAAATTGAGTTTTTATATGTATTTAATTGTTTTTATAGAATAAAATATTGATAGAAACAAAAAACTGCAGATTGCTCGATTAGAAAATATCATCAGAAATATGGCTCATGAGACAAACCGGATGAGACATTCGTCTCAGAAATTCAATTTTTATTGAAAATTATATATACATAGTCTCCAAATTTTTTTAAAAAAAAAACAAAAAAATCAGCCCAAACTATTGAAATCTTTATTAAATCATCTATAATTAGACAAATTAAGCAAAGTGATCTAATTACAGATTAGACAATTTGACCACAATTTAGTTAACAAACTACATTCCAGGTTCATGTTTCATTAGTTTATAGCTAGGATCCACTCTCTGTTTATAACGTAGACAATTGAAAATAAAATCTTTAACAAATTAAAAGGTTTCCTGAGTTTAATCAGCTAGTTTCTCTAATTGCCAAATCTTTTAAACATGCACCAAATTATAAAATGGACCACTAGAAATTATTTTTGGTTGACAACTCTAGAGTTAAAAGTGGGTCCTCCGGGTTCGTTCTCGCGACTTCTCAACTGGGCCTTCAATTAATCATGTACTGTTTTTTTTTTGCTCTCTAGTGTACTTTCCTCTTTTCTCAAACACAGCTATAAGCTGATATTTGAAACTACTCGACTTGTAGTCTTTTTTTTTTGAACTTAACTCGACTTGTAGTCTTTCTCGTAATAAATATCGATTGTTTGCAATTATTATCCTGTAATTGTTCTTGTGAAATATATATATATATATATGAATGTGATTGAAGTCCAATCGTTTGTAATTGTTCTTGTGAAATATATATATATATATGAATGTGATTGAAGTCCAATCGTTCGCAATGATAATGTTGATGTAACCCATAGGATCTCGCATGTCGGCTCTACCACTTTTTAATACTTTGGCTTATTTATTTGCGTGGTGGCTAAAGTTTCCATCACTCATCTCATCAAAATATCATTGGGAATTCGGCCAAAAAAATCACGAACTTTGCATAAATTGCCAAAATAAACCTGAACTTTT
>OVBX01001588.1:3190-23597 GCA_900406325.1 Erucastrum elatum | reverse complement strand
AAAACGTGAAGGAGAAGAAAAAAAATCAATTATGGAGTTATTATTACAACGCATATCTTATGATGCTCGCCGATTATTGGAGACGACACTCTTTGTAGTTTAGTCATTATTTTGTCAATAAGTAAACCAATTATATGCCCTATTGATTGTGGAATGTCAATGCTCTCTTCTTGCCCTCTTCTGAATCTGAGGTTTTGACATTGCGCATTTAGGTTCAGGTGCCGGCCCAAAATTTTCTCCCAAGGAATTAAAAATTTGTCTGGATATCATGATTATGTTTTTAACGTCACACGATCGAATACCAAGTGTATTGTCAACACCAATACGGGTATGTGACCCGACCCATATGGCTTATAACAGTAATTCTTCGAGCAGCTGGACTGGACTATACCAACGAGAGTAGCTAGTGTCTAGCGATGTCGTGTATTGTTTTCTATAGTTTATGTTTCAAATCCAACTACACAATTGCTTTCTACCGTGTGTAGTGTTCATAATTGCTTTCTAATAGGACGAGATTGCAAGACGAATACTTAAATATATGAAAAGTTTCGTATTTGTAGGCAATGTTGAAGTAGAAGAGTTTGGAAAGAAACACTGAAATAGCCCCCCATTGTGTCGTCCAAAATTTTCACTTTGATCCCCTAAAACATTTTATTTAAGAAGATGATTGCACTTTAGCATACGCATGACATAAAGATAATCTAAACTGGATGATGAAATCACATTACATTAGCAGAAGTTTACTAACAACATATATATGCACACGCAAATCAAAATAGTCAAACCGGCAGCCTAATGAGGTGAATGAGATAAATTAGTTCACATTGTCTCGTGCTTCAATCACTTTCACACTCATAACTCAATGTTGGATGACTTCGAAAAATCTCAACATACCATAATGCTACAAACGCGTACAATAGTATGGTTAAAAGAACTGGTCCCCCATACGCTATGGTCTGGCCTTGCCACGGAAAATACATAAGAATACAAATTAGCATTTATGCCAATTTGACTCTACTTGCTCGATTCGGTTCTATATTTTCCTTGGTGTTGGTTTTTTCGAGGATCAGTTTTATTGATCTTTTGAATATTATTACTATTTTTTTAGTTTTAATACTGCATCCAAGATATACTAAAATATGATAACCACTCAATTTTTGATCATGTAAAAATTGAAATAATGCTATCTTAATTTAAAATACCTTATGTGACAAAGGATCTCGAACGTATAATACCAAGGCTTACCTTGCACATTGCATGCAAATCATCGAAGCTTCTTACTCGATATCAAAAAACTATTGTAACTATTCAAATTTGAATTAGTCTTGGTGATCAAATTGGAATAGAACAACATCTTTATGGAAAATCTAGAGTTCTTCACTAAAAGTTTCGTAGAATTGTCTAGATGAAGAATTGACCTAATCGATCGAAATTTTATACGACCAACTCAACTAAAATATATATCTGAGATATTAGTGTTGTAAGTTAATATGTATAACATTGAAAATTTGAGTTCTGCTACCATTACCTTAACTCTAAGAAAGACCTATAACATTGCGAAGCAAGAAGAAAATATTTCCAAAAGATGCATCTATAACTTGTTCAGACTGACCATAGCTAGAACCGTGCACGAAAATGGCTAGGAGATATTGATAGGGTGCATGGAAGCATCATAACCATGCATCCAAGTTCCATATATCTACGGTCGAGACTAAAACTCATCAACCAAAAGAAAATTTATGGTCCATTCATATCCAATCACCATGAGGAAAAAAATTGCTAACATTTTAATATACTCGAGGCATCATTCAATTCTTCCACAAAAGGCTTAAATTCTTTTATTCGGTATTTGTCAAGACCATTGGAATCAATTTTGATTTTGACCACTAAAATATCCACGTTGCAGCTGTAAGCCTGTAACTCTATAATTTTATTTGTCAAGAGTCATTTTCATAAAACCAAAATGTTTTTGTTGGTGCATGGTTGAAAGAAAAACGACGTTGAGTTACCTGGTAACACAACGGGAAAGAGTTGGTGAGGAATTGAGAAAGATCGGTTGCCTCCAGCACACATTTGACAAACTTATCCACCTTTCGCCAACTTTGACAAACTTTCCAAAACCAGAAAATATAATTCAACTATTATTTTCATTTAGATATATTAGAAGGTAAGTAAGCACGACTTGGTTTGACGTCTTATTGTAAGATTACTACCCTCTACACCTTTTAGAGGTACTATGCGAGGCTTTTAATACTAAAGTAAATATATATCCATATTTTATTTTTCAATAACTTTTGACTGAAGGGTGCAAAATTCAGTCAACCAGCCGCCCGCATCGACGTACCCGACTAGTCTCCCGGATTAAGTAGTTTAAACGAGAATGCCAATGAAACCTTCCTTGCCTTGTACACGTACAACAAATTTGCTATAAATAGGAGTCGCACTCAAAGAAACTGAGTTTATGACATTCCTCAAAAGAACTACTACTAGCTAGGCAACTAGCTACTGCGTTGTGGAAAACACGTCTGAAATTTGGGATAGTATACAATCTATGCACCAATTGTATATTATACAGTATAACATCTACTCCCTCTGTTCCAAAATACATGATGTTTTGGGATATGACACAACTATTAAGAAATTTGTTTTTAACTTAAAAAATATCATTAAAATTTAAATTGAAAATCATTTGACCATTCACAAAATAGACTACAAAATATCATTGGTTACACAGTTTTTGATAAAGTAAAAAAGTGCATTGAAATATGAAAACATCAACTATTTTGAAACATCAAAAACTTCCTAAAACATCATCTATTTTGAAACAGGGGGAGTATAAATTAATAATTTATAAATTAATATCTCTATAAATTAATACAATTTCACAGTCCCAAATTGAATTTTTGGTTCAATTAGTATCTCGATAAATTAATAATCTCTATAAATTAATAAAAAATTAGAATCCCGACATTATTAATTTATAGAAGTTTTACTGTATATATTTTTTTTGAGACTTAATTGCATATTATATTACACGGTATATTTTAGCAAAAAAAGAATATATATATATTACACGGTATTGTAGGTGAGTGGTGATAATCAAGATAAGAAAGTACACAATCACGACGAAATGAGAATTCGTTAAGAGACAAACTGGAAAGTTGTTTGTGTTTTAAATTCATGTGATGGAAACAGAACAAAACAAAACACAACTACAAAATTCTTGTGTAAACCCGTCTCATTGAACGGTGGCAACATAGACGGCACCGTTTCCCGTTTGGTAACAAATTACTATTAATCGAAAAGTCATAATAAGACAAAAACATTTGCAAAAATGTAAACTCCATTATGTCGGTTGAGAGTTATACTAGAGTGGTGCTTTTTCGTCAAACCACCAAAACTCTATTCTAATCATACTTTAACAACTTTGCAAAACTATACTGGCCTTAAAAGATTGACAAAATCAATTAAAAACAGAAAGAACAATTTAAAAAAACCATCTGCAGTGTTTGGTATTTTTTCCCGAGAAGGTCGGTTATTAAATTTAATAAATCGAACGATATCTCTCTTTTTATTCAAATAGAGTGAATAAGATACAAGAAAATTATGAAATTCAGACTAAAAGAGAAAGAAAAGTAAAATAAAGAAAACAAAGATCCCGTAGAAAGTGGGAACACGAAGAAAGTACTATAAACAAAGTTGATGTGAACTACAGAGACTAAACAGAAACTAAAAAGACCTACTCCTCCACTATCTTGTCTTTTGTATCATGACTTGGCTACTCTCCAGAAACCATAGTAACATTCAAATGAATTTAGCAACAACAAAAAAAAAACCTTAATAGTATTAACAAAATTCATTACAAGAAATGAAACTTTAGTAGGGTTTATAGGCTAATATCAAGTGCACTTCATGAAATGAAATTTAGTTAGGTCGAGACAAGATATACAATGTTTTGTGAAGAGTATCAATTAAGTGCTTTGGTCACTGATATGACTAGCTACTAGAATTATTGCTTAGAAGTTAACTCAAGGTTCTCCACCTAAAATTCAAAGTCTTTTTGGCTCGGAATGATTTGAGTAAACCGAAACGAACCGGTCACAATAAAAAAGAGGGAAAAAACACAATATTGTATTTAAAGATGGCTAAGTATGTAACAAAGAGTCAAGACATACATGATGGCTTCATCATCATCTCTTCCAAATTTATTACGTCAAATTTCAATTTTATTTCTTGTTTTCCCTCTCACACTCTGCAACACAGCTTCTTCAAACCAAACACCACTCGTGTTTTCTCTCAAAACTCAAAAGCTTCCTCAGTCTTCTTCAGACAAGCTTTCTTTCAGACATAATGTCACGCTCACCGTCTCTCTCTCCGTCGGCTCTCCGTCACAAAACATCTCCATGGTTCTCGACACCGGAAGTGAGCTTTCTTGGCTTCACTGCAAGAAATCTCCCAACTTAGGATCCGTTTTTAACCCGGTTTCATCCTCTTCTTATAAGCCCGTACCTTGCTCGTCCAATATTTGCAGGACTCGGACCCGAGATTTGCCCATACCAGCTTCATGTGACCCGAAGACCCATCTTTGCCACGTGGCAGTCTCATACGCTGATGCTACGTCAATAGAAGGCAATTTAGCTCACGAGACGTTTGTAATCGGGTCATCAACCCGACCCGGTACCATATTCGGGTGCATGGACTCCGGTTTAAGCTCTGATTCGGAGGAGGACGCTAAAACAACCGGTTTAATGGGAATGAACCGGGGAGCTTTATCGTTTGTTAACCAGCTCGGTTTCTCAAAATTCTCTTATTGCATCTCCGGTTCGGATTCCTCCGGTATATTGCTTCTCGGTGACTCGAGTTTCTCGTGGCTTGGTCCTATCCAATACACGCCTTTGGTACTCGAAACGACGCCGTTGCCGTATTTCGACCGGGTTGCTTACACGGTTCAATTAGAAGGAATCCGGGTCGGAACAAAGTTGCTTTCTCTACCGAAATCCGTTTTCGTACCGGACCATACCGGAGCCGGTCAGACAATGGTGGATTCAGGTACGCAATTCACGTTCCTGATGGGTCCGGTTTACACGGCGTTGAAAACCGAGTTTATTGCGCAGACCAAATCGGTTCTCAAAGTTGTAGACGATCCAAATTTTGTGTTCCAAGGGACAATGGACCTTTGTTACCGGGTTGGATCGTTAACACGGCCCAATTTTAGGGGTTTGCCAGTTGTTAGTTTAATGTTTCGTGGCGCGGAGATGAGCGTGTCTGGTGAGAAGCTGTTGTACCGGGTAAACGGAGCCGGTTCGGAAGGAAAAGATCAGGTGTATTGCTTCACATTTGGGAACTCCGATCTTTTGGGAATAGAAGCGTTTGTGATTGGTCATCATCATCAGCAGAACGTGTGGATGGAGTTTGATCTTGCTAAATCAAGGGTTGGGTTTGGTGCTGACGTCAGATGTGATCAAGCTAGTCAACGGCTCGGATTGCGAGATTGATAATCTGTGGAAAAAGGGGGAATATCTTCTAGACTATATAGTATATGTTTTCTTTTTCTTGTGAGGATAGCTTATATACAATGTGTTTCGTAGAGCTTTTTGTGAGGAATATTAACTTCTATATTGAAATTGGAAGTCGTTTAGATTCATGTCAATATCCTCGAGTATTGTATTGTTTAATGTTTGGTTTGGACGTGCTTTCGGCGGGAATGCTCAATGGCTTTTCGGCCCCAAATATTTCGGCTCTAGTAGGCCTTATGGCCTAGTAATCGTTGGGCTATAGAAGAAGATAGACCAAGCAATGAATTTCAAATGTCACATATTATACTTTCAATTCCAATATCACAATTTTTTTTATCATCACCTGGCTTGACAAAGTTCGACCTGCTCTATCCAACTGTACAACATATATAAACGTAATTTAGTAAAGTTAAACTCAGGTAAAAAATGCTTTTGAAGCCATTTCATCTCCAGTATCAAACTACTTCCTAACGAAAGGAAATGTAATTTGTATATTTACATATGCATGGGTGATGGGTTTAGTTAGAAATAGTTTTTAAGATGTTTTTGTTTGTATTAATTAATCTCAGTGACGTGTATGGAAGTTGGAAAAGATAAATAATAGTAATGACTTGAGAATATATTAATTTAATTACTTTATATCAGCCCCCAGAGAGATGCAGCTATGAAATGCTCAAATAGTAACACGTTTCTTCGTGGAGAAATGAAGTGAAAACTTGGCTGTCTCGCCGGCTGATGTCTAGAGGTGGTACTATCTATTATGTCTTTTTCAGGAAAGTCAATAAATATTGGGCCTAAACCTATAATAGGACAAGAGCAGTTTATGTCTTGATGCAACGGATGTCTGAACAAACGTGAAAGATGATCTCAAATCTATTCTACAATCACCCATGAGATGACTAAGAGCCACATGGAGGAAGAGTGGCACCTAAACTAGGCCTTTTACATAAGAAGATCACATGTTTCGTTGATAAAAAGTTATTGATTTTACCACTAAACATATATGTCCATACAATCCATTTGATCAAACAAGAAGTTACTTTTCGAAACATAAGAATTTTGTGTTTTATCTATATTTAAATTTATCATAATTTCCTCCTTCCCCAAAATGAGATGAAGAGAAATTCCATTGGTATATTGAATATAGACATACTTATCCTTATGTAGTGACTGATAAGGACTGCTCCAAGTAATAGTAAATATGAAATTAGTAAGGATTATGTCAATATAATAAAAATGGGCTTTGCCTATGTCGTTGGAGACTCTACTTGGAGGGGTCCTCCAATCCTTCAATAATTGTCTTTCCCAAACATAAGATAATGTAAATAAGTAAATAGGGATTCATTTTTTTTTTCATTTTATATGGATCCCTAATTTCAGTTAATAATCATCTGAAGAAATCACTTCTATTTTATTTTGTTTTCTTTTTGGACTTTATGATATTTTAGTTCTGAAGACAAATACAAGGGGGTACATAAAAAGACAAATCATATCAAGGAGACGTGAGGCATGCCAGATGCTGGTGGGTATCCATATTTGCTCATGTGATGCTATCAAAGACCCATAAATTTTCTCTTTGATCGGTTCTTTGAATTTTTCAGTTTGTTTGATGCTTCCATAACCTACTTCTATTTTTGTCTCACATTAAAATAGACAAAAAAATATGTCGACTCATATATGTCCATGCATAATAAACACGTCACACACTCTTTGCATGTTTGTCACTGGACCTGATTTGTCGATCGGCTTAGGCTCTTAGCAATAATAATTTCACCGTTCAGAAAATTAGCAATAACGAACCACAACAAAATAGATCGATGGTGATAGCATGTAGTGAAAGAAAAGAACGCAATTCTTGTGAAAACTTATTATACAAACAAAAATGACTAATATAATGCAACTACAGAGGTCTATGTATCTTCTGGTAGCCGTCTAACTTATCAGTTACCACATATGCTTTTGTCGTATGTCCCTTCTTGAACTAGTTTCCGGCGATATGTCCTTTTCTTGAGCTCGTTATTTCACATTTGTCATATACTCAAAAAATTGTGTGGTAAACTTATGATGTTTGTCTAATTTAGTACTTAGGACTTCGGCAATATGTGTCGATCTTAGTATAGCATATAAATATAATGTTCTCAATGTAGTTATGTATATGTATGTATTCTCATCGTTTGGATCATTTGTCTCTACTATTATTCACGCTTCCGTGTCACGGATGTGATTGTTGACCAAACATGGACCCTAATGCCTACTTCGTTACATCTTTGTATTTATTTCAAACAATTATTTCGGATCGAGGTTTCCCTTCTATAGAGCTTGAGATTGGCCTTCGGGCTTCTTTTTATATATTTCTTTTTATATAAAAAACTCAAAGAACTTATTGAGACTCCGTCAGATTGGGAAAAATAATCTATTATATTAAAAGAGAAGTCATAACCTCAATTCATGTGTGATTTTTTAAGTTTGACCTATCTTAAAATGTCATGCTTTATTTATTCTTTATTATATCATGATTTGCTATATCACTCTATATATTCGTTAATTTAATAACACCTAAGCCTAAAAATACGGTTGGGTTAACAACCATAGATTTCATTACTGAATTACAATGACATCCTCGATGATATAAAGAACCATCGAATCTTAACCCCTCCTGGCCCAATTCCCAAACCGAAACATTTAATAAACAAAACCATATCACATTTAACCGGTTCTAACTAACACTATACAAATATTATAAAATAAAAAAGTGAACCTTACAATAATTATTCAGGGAATTAGTAAGCTGATCATTTGGACCGTATGGGAATTGTATATTGGGCTAATGATAATTAGTTTTGTATTGATTTGTAAAATTTGTCCCATTTTGTATGATAAACTATTTATGTGAAAAATAAATACTATCATTTTGATTAAGGCTGGGAAAAAAATCTGAATATAAATCCAAATAACCAAACTGAACCTGATCCGAAAGTGATATCGAATCCGAACCAAAATTGATTAGATATCCGAGGGTTCAAAATTTTGGTATTTTGAGAACCAAAACCAAACCTGATCTGAACCGAAATATTTCGGGTATCTGAAATATATTTATATACCAATATATATATATATATATATATATATTTAAGAATTAATGTAGATTAAGTACTTCCAAAATATATTTTTTATTTTAAGTTGTCCAAAACATTTTAAAATATATACAAATAATCAAACCAAAACAATTTATATGTAAAATTTAGGTATTTTGATATGTTAATCAAAATTATATAATATAATATTTTATTTATAGATTTTAAGAAATTTAACGTATATAATGAATTTTAAAAATAATTTAAATGAATTTTTCGAATCCAAAACCGAACTCGCAAAGATATGAACCGAACATGAATCAAAATTTTAAAATATCCAAATGGGACTAAAATCTTTCACCCTGAAACCCAGAAACCTGAATAGACCCGAACATTATCTGAATGAGTATCCGAACGCCCACCTTTACTTTTAATAGATAGGATTTGTATATTTATGCAAAGACATTTTAATCTAGAATGTTTAGATTAATTATACTATTGCATTTTATGTTTAATGGTATACCTTCACATGTAATTTATTTAAATATATGTCAGTGTTATTTGTACAATATTTCAAAGTTTATTTTCAAAAAATAACAAAAAAAATAATACCAAATTTTTGGTTACTTACTTGATAATTAACTTTAAGAAGATACAAGTATGATTTTTCTTAAAATTTATAATTTTGTTAATGTTATAATTTACCAAACCTTACATATGTTTATGAGTTTAATTAACATCAACTAATTCAACAAACAAAAATTTATAGACAAAGATACAAATTACATGTTACATTTTGAAATAATTAATTTGATGAGAACAAGTAAATTGTAGTATTATTATGGTCGGAAAATGCATATACACATTTGAATATATTTGATTAAAATATGTATAATCTGAAATAAAAACAAAGTGTTTGTGAAAATAAAATGAAACTAACATCCGCGCGGTTGCGCGGGTCGAAATCTAGTTAGTCGTTATACTATCACTAGTTACACATCAGTGACCCAGTTCTACATGGAATAAACATTTATTTATACCTTAATAAGTAAATAAATATAATGAATATGCTCTGTGTAAAATAGCATCATTCATGATGTACCGGTTTGAATTGTAAAACGATTTAACACTAATATAATACTTCTATGTTTCGATATAGATGATGTTTTGTAAAAAAATATTTTATTTCAAATTACACGAAGTTTTGTAATTTTAAAGTTAACTTATAGTTATTAGAAACTGTCTAACTGATTAGATTTTACAATAATTTTTATAATTGGTTAACTGATTTTAAAGTTGTATCTTTAAAATATATATATTTTTCAATATAATTTTTTTAATCTTTATGCACTGAGGTAAAATATCAAGTATTATGAAACATAGAGAGTATATCATAGAGTATGCAATATCCTTGGCATATTAGAGAAAAGAAGGTACTCCAATTCTTGTTGCCAACAATATATCAACCATATGCGTAATTCGTATGTAGCTTGTTGAACACTAGATTTCACTGTAAACTATAAAATATCACCAATCAAGTTTGACACAAATTCATGTATATTATTACTTAATACCTATATACAATCAGTACACATCATGTTTTATATTGAAAATAACTCTTCTGATGTAATTATGTAATGGTTATATACGTGACACAATTCTATATAAGATTCACAAATTTTATATAGAAAGCCTTTATTATTTTTAGTCTCTAGTCTCTACCATGTGACTGCTGCGTGAGGAAAATGGCTATGGCTATATGCCTCCAAAAACAAAGTTAGCTGGACGATTATTCTCAAAAGAAATTGATACTGCTATTCGATTATAACTCTAGAATCTGTTCTATAAGGCATGTGAGTAGCATTTCCTATACCTCGTAGTCGATACTTGAAAGAAACAACATAAATTATTGTTGTATTACAAAGAAAAACGCGTATTAGTTATACACTTTTTCATTAGTTTTGGATATGAGAAGAAAAATACAGAATAGTATATTAATAATTCTCAATAATTGTCGGTAAAAGTATAAATAAACAAGACGGCCACGAAAGAATAAAGTAAGTCGAATGGAATTGTCCGGAGCTCAGGATATGTCATAATAATCCAAATTAAGCATGCTAGTGAACAATCAAACGTTATACAATCATTAAACAAAGATCCTTTTGGATTTGTGGGGATGAATAATATACCTTTTTCTTTGCCATTTTTATAATTAAGATCCTTCCTCTTCATCTCGAGCTAATGAAATATTCTTTTTGAACGAGAAAGAACAATTGTTTACCTGTATAAACATATCTAGCAAGATATTGCACAGAAAAAAAAGATATTGCACAGAATAACAGTTCTGAAAAATGTAACCAGAATTTAATTTTAAAAGTGTTTTTTAATTGAAGTTGAACTTCATTTTGTTTGACTAGTTTGAGTATTTTTCACTTCTGGAAAGTTATTCAAATGTAGATTTCCGAAATGATATGGTGTAGGTTCCTAAATACCTTACCATTCATACTCATCAATCGAAATTTTAGCATGAAACGCGGCATAAATTACAATAGCCTAAAGTGGTAAGGTCCATCGTAAATGGACAAAGTTACATCGTGTATTGATTTGGTTACTGTCTCAAACAGGTTCCAGTAAATTTACTAGAGAAGCAAACAAAACATAGACAAAATACAGTAAGACAAAAAAGTTATATATCAGTATAAAACCAATATAGCTTAAATTAAAAATGTATACAAAAATAGTATAGTGTAGTATCAACTATCAAAGGAGTCAGATGCATATGGCATCTCTGCAATGCAGAGAAGCCCGTGGTAAGAAAACTACGAGAAGTAGTTCAAAAAAAAAAAACTACGAGAAACCTCTAGCTGTTAGTTTTGCATGTGAATTATTAATTTTGATTACATACATATTTTGTTGTTCAAAAAAATAAGATTACATACATATTTTAGTCCGATCAGTTAAGAACTTATTAATACACATTTTCAAGAGAAAACTACCAAAAATAAATCAGTGCAAATGTACTGCTTTTAAAAAAAAAAGACAGTACATATCTTATCGTGCTGTAATTTAGATGAATGGTAATATACAATATTAGATTTTAAATAATCTGCAAATTTTATTTTTTCTGAAATTTAAGTTTGTAGAACGTGAAAGTTAAGAAGAATAAATATACTTTTAACCCACTAATAAATAACCCTATCTTCATAATATTAAATAAGATATATGGGGAGCATATAAGAATAAAAGGAAGACGTAATGTATTTTAACACATTTTGAATTTGGAACAAGTCTAATTTGGCCTAGTCTCAGTAGATTATCAACTTGGGTTCAACAAGTTTAATATAATACCATTAGGCATAAACAAGAGAGTTTGACTGCAACTTTAAATATTAGTATTAATTAAGCATATAACTGACATAAAATAATATATTTACATATACAAAACATATAAAAATCGCAACTGATTAATATTTACATTAATTAAAAACAGAACAGAGAAAAACTAATCCGTTTGTCAGACTAAGCACACAAGATCCAAACATAGCTTAATATGTAACAGTTCCGCCAGTGGAATCTTTCTCTCTACCTCTAGACAAGAAAGATAGAGAAACCCCTCATTCATGTCTTCATCATCACAGTAAAAATCATTAACGAAAAAAAACAAGAATCTATTTCGCTAATTTTTATTGAATTATTATACAACTTTCTGTCTTTTTTTTGGTTTTCTTATTAAACTTCAGCACACTGAAACTGATCTTCAAGCACATGACCTCTTACCAGAATCAAAGGCTCAGACATATAAATTACATAACATAAACTAATCTAAATAAGCAGAAACCACAAGAAAATAGAACCCATTATGTACATGTATATCTAATCTACTTCAGTTTCAGAACAGAGCAAAGAGAGAAGAACAGGGCAAAGAGAGATTTGTGTTTGGTTTTTAAGAATCAGAGTAATTATCTCTCCAGCAAATTAGCATGATCACGCAGCGGCGCATGATGTAGAAGCGAGCTCTCTGCTCTTTGACCAATTTCGCGCACTTCCTCGTGAAAGTGCATCTTCCCTGTCTCTGTGTCTTCTTGCCGCGGCAAGATGACATCGACGAGGAGCGCGTGATCTTCAACGTGCCACCGTTGAACCCGTCTTTCTTTGACAGCTTCCACTTCTCGTCTAGGTGGAATTGTGGTGCACTTCCTGATCGAGCAAGGCCAGATGATGCCATTGTTGATATAAAAGACCTCAGATTGCTTTGTGTGATCGCTCACCAAGGAAGAAAACTGATACTACTATGTATTTTTTTTTTTCTCGTGGGTTTCTTGAAAATTGATGAAGTGATCGATAAAGAAACAAACTTGGGACTTTGGAGATTTTATTGGAGTTTGGAGGATTTGACTCAGCAAAGAAAGAGGGACTTGAAGGAGAGAAGTGTTAGGATTCTGTACTTATAACGGATATTTAGAAACATATCTCCATCTAGAAAACAATAAAATAAATTAATAATTAATTCATATCTTGCTTTTCTGCATTTTTATTTTATTTGTTTGTTTTAAACTTCTTACTACTATTTTGTACTCTTTTGTGATAAATATAAGAGGATGCAGAGAGTTGTGGCAGTCGGTATTGCCCCGGGCCTTTGTTGTGTGCCTCGATCGACCCACCAGTACTAATTAATTTGCTAGGGAATTTTCTAAAATAAACACCTCAATTTACCAAACCAAAAAAATCCAAACAAGTTTACAATATTATTATTTTGGTACCATTTTATTTAATAATTACTCTTTTATAAATCACCGTTTATAAGTTGATATATTGAAGAGAATATCTCGCGCATATCTCATGATTTTCGTTTGAAATCTTTTATCTTAACTTTTACTTTTTTAAAAAAAACAAGAAATTCTTAAAAATACTTTCATTAGAGTTTTTTTTAGAGTTGTTTTCAGAAAATTTTACAATATATTTGTTTTCAGTTTATTTCCAACTAATTATATTCTCTTTTTGCAACATTTGGTCCAACTAATTATATCCATGGAGAATTAATCTCAACCTATGATAATATATATCATTTTCGTAAATCATTAATCATCTTTTTTCAAATTGATTGAATTATTAATGAAGTAATTAATTTCATAGACCAACTAACACTTTTAGACAGAGTCGGTCCNGGAGAATTAATCTCAACCTATGATAATATATATCATTTTCGTAAATCATTAATCATCTTTTTCAAATTGATTGAATTATTAATGAAGTAATTAATTTCATAGACCAACTAACACTTTTAGACAGAGTCGGTCCTGAGATTTTGGAAGGACTTGAAACAATATCTTATGTAAAAAAATTGTTTTATTTGTTTACGGATCTAAAAATATATTTGAAAGATTAAATCTATGTAATTTTTTATAAAAATTTACTAGGTTGAGAGTCTAAAAAATATTTTTATGAGTTTAAGTCTAAAAAAAATTAGGACCATATCATAAATGTTTCATATAGCATTGTCCATGGCGACTTTTCTTTAGACCAAGATGGACGTAAATGCATCCAAGCAAATCTCAGTTGACCTCTCTTTCCCTCTGCACCCAACTGTAAATTACTTCCTCAGATCAGTTAATAATTGCACCAACAATAACGGAATAGTATTAAATCAATTAAAACACTGTATTTATGTGTATATATGTATTTATCCACGTATTCATTACGGAGGATCGTTTTGAGTTAACTATAAACCTAACCTTATTAGAAAACTAAACACTGAAACCAACCAACAAAACTTATTAACTATTACCAAACACAAATATAGTAAAAAATTGCTGTTTTTGAAAACAGAGATAGTAAAATAGTTCTGTTGATGGTTCTTACGTCAATTATCTTGAACCCTATAAGTAAATACAAACTCAAAACCAAAAATCCATGCATCCATCCATGATCTATCTTATCATACAAACTGATCAATGATCATATAGTACACATTAACTTTTCTCGTACCGTAGCATACGGAAAACAGGCATCAATACAAATTACAGTATTGTTTGCACTTGCAGCGAATGTAATCGAAATCTCAAAAATTGAAAATTTTAGTTGCAATCTTTGGCCATGCCATCAATTAATTATTCGATTATCCCTCGCGTTTGTCTCAGTTCACACCATTATTGATTAAATCTTCTTTTTCTGAGCTCACCTGATGGAATTTATATTAATTGTAGAGTAAACAAACAGTGAGACCGTGAGAGCATCGTAATGGCAAGAGAGGAAACGCAGCAAAAGGTAAAAGTGAATGGATCTTTACCAGAAATTGTGTGGCTCTTCTTGTGTCGACGTTGAAACACGTGCGGCAGAACAGGCCGGCGTCACCATTCACACGTGTCTTTAGAGATGTGTGAAAGCGAGGTCTCGACTCTCGAGTATCGCAGGGGACCGACTTGTATCCCTCTCGTTCTTGGTCAACGGTCAAACCTCACTCTCTTGTATTCTTATAAGTTTTTACATGAAGAGAATCTGCAAAATCATAGCACATGTTCACTGTATTTTCTTCAATCCCTATTTCCACCTTTGCTTGGGTTTCGATTTAATTTCATTTGTCGGAAATTTAACGCAGGGCCTCCTTTTGGAGTTAATGTGTAAATCTAATTCTTTAAGAGTGCTTGAATACTAGTTTTTATTTTTTTGACATTGATATCACAGAACTTTGTAACACGAACTACTTCAAGTAGAATTTGAATATATAAATCATCTTTCCGAATATGCAAATAGATAGTACACAGTGATTCATATCTGTGTAGATGCTGAAAAGTAATTAATATGACTTAATTTAATGAAACAGATAATCATATTTAAANTTTTTTTTTTTTTTTTTTTTTTTTTTTTTGATAACCGTGGGGTCTCAGGCTTCACCCAGACTAATCCCACGAGGCCGACGGTAATCCACGTATTCTTGCGATTTAACGCTAGCCCTAGTGGCCAACGCGGATCGAACCTGCGGGGAGCATATTAGAGTTTCTTCCTCAACTACCTCTAGGCCAATCCGTGTTGGTTAAACGTATTAACTTCATAAATCTATCTCCTTACTATTCAACCATAATTTTTTTTTTTTTACATATTTTTTAACCTTATTAGTTTTGATCTTCCTAGAATCAGCATTTTTATTTACCACAAACATTAACAACNCCAATCCGTGTTGGTTAAACGTATTAACTTCATAAATCTATCTCCTTACTATTCAACCATAAGTTTTTTTTTTTTACATATTTTTTAACCTTATTAGTTTTGATCTTCCTAGAATCAGCATTTTTATTTACCACAAACATTAACAACGTATTTCCTAGTTACTTTACACAAGGGATTATTCAGCATAACTTTGCAGATATTAATTTCTATCTCTTATCACTTACATCATCACGAATTTTATCCATTCGGTAACCATAAGACCGTTGCTTTTGATGCTAAAGACTGAAGCGTTTTGTAGCACCAGCGTTAGCAATGGCTGGAGTTGGATAGAGATTTGTGTTGTGATAACATGATAAATTACGATGGTTGTGTAAATCTGAGATAACTATGTGAAACATGAATGTGAATATCATTGATGCGTGGAATAAAAATTAATATGGGTGACTATGGGTGAATAACTGAATACGAATACTCGTCACATGCAATTTCTGACAAAAGACTTCCTATGTATGAAAAAGGGCCACGAGATATATATTCTATTCTTTTTATTTTGCTAAGTTTTTTTATCTATTTTTAACTATGCGTATTCAAGTTGTTTTTGTCACGTACTGAAGTCAATATTACACGAACACAGGATCAAAAATATTGCCTCGAGTAGAGCTTAACAAATTCTCATAAGCTTTTTGACAAGAAAAACTTTCATAGTTGACTATACATTTGTTCTTGGAATCGCTTTTAGATCTCCCTACGTAGAAAAAGTGTTCTGATTCTTTATGTCCTTGATTAATAATTTCATTTTGTTTTTGTTTAATTTCTGTCGCAATTGATAATACTAGATAAACTATTAGTGTACTACAGGATTAGAAATCCAATTAGCATGTGTTCATGCATGTGAATCGTGATGTGAATAACTATGTAATATGGAAAACTAATATCGATAAGTGAGCTCTAATTGTGACCGTTACGAGGTTAGGATGCTAAATCCAAGGACATTAACATTATCTTTGGTTACCTAAAGACATCGGTTCTTCTCTTTTCTTTTGGGTAAAAGAGACATAGTCTCTATGTTACTATATATGGAAATGAGAGCCTCTGCAATGATTGGTTGTATAGGCGGAAAAAGAAAAGAACATATAAAGAACGGATACATTGGCTTTGCATTAACACGTAACTGATCTTTATTTTTTCTTTTTTTGAAAAAAGCTCACCTCAGTCAGCATCTTATTTGGATTCAGAATCAAATGCATAACATTGATGAATTAGGTTTGGCTTCTTGTTATTTCTCTTTTCTTGGTTCTTTTTAAGTACTATTTCATTCATGATTCTCTTCTCAAATAGTACCTTTACAACAAGGAGAAAAATCAAAAAGAAGATACAAGATATAGAGAGACAAACAATCATGTGAAGTGAAGAAAGTAGACTTATGGAAGTGGCTTCTTAGTTTCTTAGTTTATATAAACACACACGAAACGTATCTTTATATGTAACTATAAAAGTCTGAATCATAGATCAGTTCACAATTTGTGGAAAGAGGCAAATGTTTTTGCTATTTAAGATGTTTATTATGGCATGACTGGAACTGTAGAAGGCGAACTTGGACTTTTGCCTATCTACAAAGCGAAGATACCCGAATACTATATGATAGTGAGTTGATTATAACCCACTTTCCCAAACACTATTTTCTCATTAGTCTTAGTCTAGCATAGTTGTTAATTTCAAGTTTATCTAGTCTTGTAAGTTGTAACTTGTAATGCGTCTCTTTATATGTACGTTGCGTACTTTCTTTTATGGGTTGCACATATCTCTTAGATAGATTGGGTTGAACTAACCTGAATTGTGGCGTTTTAATTAGAGAAACTCCGTTTCTTGGCCCAACTCCTTATTTATGTGGTCACTCGAGATTGCTACTTCATTTCGAACATTTTCATTTCTTTTCCCTTGGGCTTCAGTCACAAATACACATACACATATAGTTCTGGAGAATTCTTTGGTATCTTTTATTAATCCAGATAGGTTTGGAAAATACATTTTACATCTTATCTTTAAAAGATTCTCTTATTATGAGTTAATTATAGTGGTGTCACTGGACTTAAAGATGCCAGCCTAAATGGCATAAGTTCGGTGAAATCAGCCGATAAACGCGTTCATTTGGGCCCTGAACCCATTTTAAGTTAATGAATGAAATCCTAGTTTAAACAAAAAGAAAACGAGTTCGTTTAAAAAAAGAGGGTCTACGCAATCCATGACATCGATTGAAGAACCAAAGTATGACTAGTGGAGAGACGTAGAAAGGCTCATTTATTTTGAGAAGCGACCGACTTATTATGATTTTGGTGGCATTGGTGATGTGTTGACTGACCTGAAAACTAAGCTGTATTGCTATAAGAGATTGTGCCAAATGGTGGTATTGGAGCAATCAACATGTCTGATATGAATAACTGAATTCAGAAAATAAATTAAAATGGAATCATATTTGGATACAACATCTATATCGTGCATGCAGCATCCAAATGGGTAAACAGAGAAGAACCTAAAAGGTCAATCACTCGTAGAATATATAAAATTAGTATATAGGAATCCAATGTAAATGAAAAGAAAAAGGCGAAACATAATAAATATAGGATTCGAATTTGCTTTGCGTGACAAAACTTGAGATCTAATCTTTGGCAAAAAAAAAGGTGAGTGTTGCGTAAAGCCTAATAATTATGAGTGCGAGACATCGATGCATGTTAAGGGGAGACATGATTTTAGCAGTGATCCTTTTTGGCCCAGTCCCTTAACCTTAAATTAAGGAGTTTATTAAATGATTGATTACGCTGTTGTTGTTTTTTCTTTCTTGCTAGAGCTTCAAATTAGCTTAGCATGCGCGAGAGAAACTGAATTAGTCTGATGTTAAATTTCAATTTCATATATTTATTCAACTTGTAATTCGAGTTTCGCTGTCATTAGATAAAGGATTTTTAATGGTAAAGCTTCCTAATTAAGCTTAGTTCGTTTAAATTCATCCTAAATATTTAATGTGAGAATCTTCAAATTAATTTTATTTAACCAATGGTCTGTTTTAAAGTATGAGTGATTATCTAAACTTTATTAAATCACAAATACCTGTGTTTTATGGTTTGTATTTGACTAGAAAAGTCGCAAGTTTCTTAAATTGGTCGAATCAAAATAACTAAACACATCAAATCTCAAATTTTCAAATTCATTGTTCTATTAACTGTTCATCAATTCCGTAGATTGTCGGTGCAGAACTCGCTGATGTTAACTTGTTTGAAAATTTTCCAAATTTATCAAAAAATAAACTTGCTAAAGCAGAACCATGAAGCGACAAATTAAACTCCACGTCGATCCACGCGTTTGAATACCGTCATCATATCCGCTTCGAACGTTAAAGAGTATTTGTACTCTATACACTCAACTTATTCCCTATTTGCATCCCCTACACAAATTCCCCCCAAATTTTTCCCCCCCAACTCTACCATTTTCCCCCCAACTAATGGTATCTAGCTTTTTAATGTGTTTTGAACAAATTTACTCAATTATAAAATCTCAAACCTTTTTAACAAACACAGCCACGAGACCTTCTTCTTTAGATACCACCAATCTCTACATGACGTGTTTCCCCTTTTGTTTATAATGGCCTCACGTGGTGTTTTCAAAGGAATCCACTTCGTTCTTGAGACACCCAATATGTCATAGCTTGGCCCCAAAAGAGTCCATTAGAATATATGAAGTGTAGACCACCGTTTATGCAACTTTGCTTGTATATTGAAGAGCACGAAGTTAACTTCTCCCAATTCATAAAATACAATTACTGCGAATTTTAATAAGTTCGATATTTCAGCATGTATCTATAATCATTAAAAATCTAATTACCAGAAATTAACAAATCATTAAAATATGTAATAAATAAAACAAATGATGTTTCAAAAAAAAAGAACTTATTAGTAGTATTTAAGCGGTTTTATTGGAAAAAACTGAAGTTCTATAGATCTATATTTTCTTCTTGCGAAGTTTTGAGGGGAATCTTTTTACACTGTGGTTGTGGACATAGCATGTGACATGTGTGGTCTCATTTACCTTTTCTGGCAACTACAAGTTCTCCTTCTCCCACTTATATCGACTCATGATTCATATAACCCCACCGATGTTCCCATAGTAGTTCTCAGTAATTTGAGTAGGTTTCACTCTTTAGTCTTGCATACTCTTTGGCTGTATGCTCTTCAAAAAAGAGTGTAAGCGTAAACCAAATTGAATGTAAAAATATAGCATTTGATTAGTTTTTTTTGCTCACCCAAATACTTGGCGAGCATAAATAGTTTTTCTCTCCATTGAGACTTGTAAATTGTATAATAATCTATAAACTAGATGCGAGATTTTAATTATACCTCGCTAATAAAATAATTTGCCAATGGTTCTCTGTTTTGCTTGAATGTACCTCAATCAGCAATCTATACGTACTTATGTTTTACGCCTAAGTATTTGATGAGCTTGTTAGTGAACATTCACATTACTCATATTGTTTGGTATAATACTAGCCATACCAAAAAAGTAATAGCCATTATTAAGCGAGACCATCATTTTGGAATAAACTTGGGGGTCCCTATGGTGAACTTTCAAATTCACCTCAACTGTTAGCACCAATCAAAGTGC
>OVBX01001587.1:0-24946 GCA_900406325.1 Erucastrum elatum | reverse complement strand
TAGAAAAATCCATTAAAATAATATATCTGAAACCGGCGCGTAGCGCCGGAATACCCCTAGTAAATCTATATATTAAAAGTCTGAACCATTCTTTGTCACTGCAAGCTTGTTTCCTGGCCTGACGTCTAACAGAGTTGAGATGTATGATGTCGTCGTCGACGAATTTGGAGTTGTCTTACTGGAAGATTCAACCATCCTCGGTGGAAATTCTACCAACTGTGCCCCGTACCATATTCCATCTCAACCCATATATTGATTTTTGTTTGGAATTGAGTTCGTGTCTTTGTCTTTTATTTTTCTGAATCATTCAAACATCAAATCTTTTAATATGTGTAAACATTCTAATATCAATACTAGTAGAGAAGAGTTGAAATTTCTAGTTAAAAATATTGTCTGGACTTTTCGTTAGACTTAACTTTTTTTTTGGTCTTGTCTTATTTTTGGTCCAACTGTGCAACATTTAATACTGAAGTAATAAATTTAACTCTCGTAATTATAATTGTATTTTCCGATTTATAAATGCATTTTTCTAACTTGAATTTCAACAAATAAACATGTTAACAATAATTTAAAGTAGTTATTAAACATTAATGTAAAGGAGAAATATTTAGGAATATTATTTTTAGATGGTTTGTTTAGATTGATGAGAGATGAAATCTTTACATAAAAGATTTGAAAATATAAATATTAATAAAATATGATTACTATCTTTTAAATATGATTATTATGTTTTAAATTTTTATATTAACAATTATGTGATACATTTAATTTGTGAATAAATGTATAATATACCATTAGTACAAAAAAAAGTTTTTGAAAAGTAAAAATAAATATTTATACGTTCACGAGTCAAACGCTAGAAATAAACTTAAGGCAGTGACGTTGCCATTATTAATTTATGATACATCAATTTGACAAGCTGAAATTCAGAATACTTTTACGTTCTCTGTAATGGGAAGAATCGTCATGATCCCATTTGCATCCTCTCTTTTGTGAGCATTTTTCCAACACTCTGCCTCAAAAGACGCGTGTTACGTGTGTTGAAGAGTGTCGAGTGGAGATATATCTAGTTAATGATTATATACCATGCAGTTTCATTAGTGTATCCAACCATCTAGTAAATTCCGATACCAAAATTTTGAGGATTAATAAACAAATTTAGAGGTTTTCTGTGCAAATCACTCGTGTTTATATTTAAAAAAACAAGAACCGTAAATAATATAAAGCCCAAACATGTTTGGGCCAGGGCCTTCGAAAATTCAAGAAAGCTTGAGCGACGAATCCGACTAACTTACATCTTCTTCTTCGGTCTCTTCCGGAAAACACAAAAACCCTAAACGAAACAGTTATAGGTCTCTCGGATTTGATTCGCTAATGTTGGAAAATGAATGCCACCAAATCCACCTTCTGATTACTCCTGGGGGTTGATTGATTGCGTCAGCTTACATAAGCTCTCAACGTTGTCTCTGTGAATCGAATCTTCTTAGTTCAAATTTCGCCAATCGGATCTTATCATGGAAGAAAGCTCTTCGGAAGAGATATGCGACGTATGGGATGAAGATTACTTACAATTCAGAAACAGATACTTAAGAGCTAGAGAAGATACGATTAGCAAGCTACCCGATTCTCTCATCTCTCAGATACTCTCCTTCCTCCCGACAACAAAAGAAGCTGTTCGAACTAGTGTTCTGTCCAAACGGTGGAAAAGTCTCTACCTTTTGATCCCCGCGTTAACTTTGAACTCTAACGAGTTCCCAAACCACAACTCCTTCGTTAGTTTCATCGATAGGTTTCTTGATTTCTCTAGAGAACAGAACTCGATCTTGCACAAGCTAAAGCTTAGTATCAAGAAGAATGTGAATGATCCTCCATGTGTCACTCGGTGGATAGACTCTGTGTCTTCCTCTAAACTTAACCATCTCGATGTCGAGTGTCTTCTGAACCGCAAGTTTCTAGAAGTTATCCCGCAGAGCCTTTGCGTATGTGACACGCTAGTACACCTAAGACTCCATCGTGTCTCGCTAGGTGAGTTTGTTGAGACTGTGTCTTTACCATGTCTCAAGAAAATGGTGTTAGAACACAATGTATACGCTAACGACACGACCCTGGAGTCATTTATCTCCTCTTGCTCCGTTCTTGAGGATCTGAGCATTGTTAGAATGGCACCTGATAACATTAAGGTTCTACGAGTGTGCTCCAAGACGTTGACTAGTCTCCATATAGACTATATCTTCGGTGAAGACGATGACTATGACGACGAGGGTTTCGAGAGAGATGGCTCAGGGGTTTTCATCGATGCTCCTAGTCTCGCCTACTTAAAATTCGAAGAAGATCTATCTGATAGTAAAATCATTATCAATTCAGGGTCCTTGGCCAAGGTTAACCTTGTTTTTCTCTTCAGTGAGAATGATGCTGCTGATATAATCCACTTACCGAAGCGAGATATGATCCGTAACTTCTTTACTAGCATCTCTGGTGTTACTGATATGAAGCTCTCTGCGTATATTGTGGAGGTATATCTATAGCTTTGAAATTTAATGTAAATTGCATCTAGTGTTTTTGCTCATTCTTTCTTGCTTTCGTTTTGGTGTGAGCAGTTTCTCCTTATCAGCAGTGAATCCGACCCACTGGTACTCCCTCGGTTTTGCAACCTCTCTCGTTTGAAAATGAAGATATATATGTCGTGTCTGGACGTGCTGCCGACTCTTCTTGAGAGCTGTCCGAATCTAAAATCACTCATCTTGTCGCTGGTAATGACTTTCACAGCTCAAATAGGGATTTATTTTTCTTTATATTCACTCATCTTGGTATGATACAGGATTTTTATCATCCGGATGATGAAGCAGCGGAGATAAGAGCTGCATCAGTACCTCGGTGTCTACAATCATCACTAGAGCATGTAGAGATAAAACGTTTCAACGGAGAGCCTGCTAGAATGGAAGTAGCGAGGTACTTTGTGGAGAACTCACTGGTGCTTAAAAAGCTTGTTCTGGATATTAGATGCTCCACCATGGAAGAAGGGTTTTACATCACAGCACAGGGGTTTTCCATGTTTAGGGATCTCCTTGGGTTTCCCAGGCCATCTAGCGCGTGTCAGATCCTACTTAAATGATCAGAGACTCAAGAGTTAGCTTTCTCAAGCTGGTTTGTTAGAACTGCATTTGGATTCTTGGTTTTGTTGTTCTTTATGTTGTTGAAGTTTATATTATGATGTCTTTGTGAACTACACAGTTCTTATTGCTTAAGCCATCTCTTCACCATCAGCAAGTTTAACATTCTTGATTTTTCACATATTATAAATCAAATTAAAATACGTACTCTACATATTTAATACTCCCTCCTTTTTTGAAATAATCGTCCCGGAACATTGATTCACATAACAAATAGGCTAGCTTTGTCTTTCAATTGCCTATCATGTGTTCGAGAAGGACTCCATGTTCCTCGGCTGGCAGGGTGCATTTAGTTGTGTCTTACATGAGACTCGGGATAGTCCTCACCCCATGGCACCTTTACAGACGCGGCACCCCTTTTCATTATCAGCTATCCTCCTGGCTATTCACCGCATGAAGATTAGATTTGAATCTGAGAGGCAAAAAGAGATCAGCTCCATTACTATGGTTAGACCTTTCTTGTTCATCAATCTTACTATACAAAATTAGAGATTTATGTGTACTGCATATAGTTTTCTTCAAAAAGTTTAGTAATGGTTATAGACTAATGTTTCACTTGGCTATATTATCCATGACTAACTCTGAATACTAATATCAAGTCTTTTACACGTATTTACACATGTTTGGGCCAGGCCCCTTCAAAAACCCTGAGAACTTGAGCGACTACTACTACATCTTCCCCACACTTACGAAAAATACAAAACCCTAAACGAAACCGTTGGGGCTCTTGGGAAAATGAGTGCCACCAAATCCAGCTAACTGATAACTCTGGTGGTGATTGCGTCAGCACACATAGCTACCAACGTTATCTCTGTGAATCGAATCTTAATGGAAGAAAGCTCTTCGGAAGAGATATCCGAGATATGGCCTGCAGATTACTTACGATTCAGAAAAAGATACTTAAACCCTAGAGAGGATACGATAGGCAAGTTGCCCGATTCTTTGATCTCTCAGATACTATCCTTCCTTCCGACAAAACAAGCTGTTCGAACTAGTGTTCTGTCCAAACGGTGGAAAGGTCTCTACCTTTCGATCCCCGCGTTGGTTTTGAACGCTAACGAGTTTCCAAATCACATTTCCTTCGTTAGTTTTATCGATAGGTTTCTTGATGTCTCTAGAGAACAGAACTCGATCTTGCACAAGCTCAAGCTAAGTGTTCGAAAGAGCGTGAACGATCCTCTCTGCGTCACGCGGTGGTTAGACTATGTGGCCTCGTCTAAACTTAACCATCTCGATGTCGAGTGTCTTCTGAACCGTAAGTTCCTAGAAGCGATCCCTCGAAGCCTTTACGTGTGCGAAACGCTGGTGTACCTAAGACTCCATCGTGTCTCCTTAGGTGAGTTCGAGTCTGTGTCTTTACCTTGTCTCAAGAGAATGGTGTTAGAACATAATGTCTATGCTAATGATTCGACCCTGGAGTTACTTATCTCGTCTTGCCTTGTTCTTGAGAATTTGAGCATTTTCAGAATGGTACCTGATAACATTAAGGTTTTACGAGTGTGCTCTCGGTCATTAACCAGTCTTCATATAGACTATATGTTCGGCGAAGATGATGACGACGATGAGAATTTCGAGAGAGATGGCTCAGGGGTTTTCATTGATGCCCCAAGACTCAAGTACTTGAAATTTGACGATGATCTCTCTGACAGTAAAATCATAACCAATTCAGCGTCCTTAGCCACAGTCAACCTTGTTTCTGTCTTCAGTGCGAAAGATACTGCCGATGTAATAGACTTACCAAAGCGTGACATGGTCCGTAACTTTTTCACCAGCATCTCAGGGGTTACGGATATCAAGCTCTCTTCGAATATTGTGGCGGTATATATAGCTTTGAAAATTCATATAGCATTTTATGTTGTTGCATCTAGTGTTTTTTGCTCAACTCTTTGTTTCTTTGGTTTTGGTGAGAGCAGTTTCTCCATTACAACAGTGAATTCGACCCAATGGTACTGCCCCAGTTTTGCAACCTCTCTCGTTTAGAAATGAAGATTCTTATGGCGTGTCTGGACATGCTGCCAATTCTTCTTGAGAGCTGTCCGAATCTAAACTCACTCGTCTTGGCGCTGGTAATGACTTTCACAAATTCAAATTAATACTTTAAATGGATCTATTTTCTTTATATTCATTCATCTTTGCATGTTGTGTGTTTTATACAGGATTTTTATGTTAAGGATGAGAAAGAAGTGGAAATAAAAGCTTCACCAGTGCCTCAGTGTTTGCTATCATCACTAGAGTATGTAGAGATAACTAATTTCAGCAGCGGAAGGCCTCCTAGAATGGAAGTAGCAAGGTACTTTGTAGAGAACTCACTGGTCCTTAAAAAACTTGTTCTGGATATTGGATGCTCCACCATGGCAAAAGGGTTTCACATCACTGAAGAAGGGTTTTACATGTTGAGGGATCTCCTTGCGTTGCCCAGGCCATCTAGCATGTGTCAAATCCTACTTAAATGATCAGACTCAAGGGTAGCATTTTCAAGCTGGTTTGTTTGACTGCATTTTGGTTTTCCATTTTGTTTTCCTTTGTTATTGAAGTTTCTATTATGATGTCCCTTTGAGCATTTTGGTCATTAGTTATGGATGATGCTTGAGAATTCTATAACTATACAGCTTTGTTTGTTTCTCTTAAGCTATCTCTGCACCATCATCAAGTTTTAGCATTCCTGATTTTCCACATATTATAGATCAAATTAAAGTATACATGTTTGATATATTTTTGTATTTCTATTGATTTTTGTCAACTTATAATGATTAATTCTAAATTAATTTAAAACATTAATGGTATTTATGATTAGGATTATAAGAAATAGATAATCACAAAAACACTATTCACTTATTTGTTTCATAAATGCATGTTCTCGAGGAATATTTTTTTTTTCAAAAAATAAGTTTTCTTTTTGTATATTCAATAGATTTTTATCAACTAATAATGGTTAACTGTAAACTTCAAAACCTCTAATTGTATTTTTTGAATTCTTATTGATATAGGATTGCATGAAACAGATAATCATAAAACTATACACTTTCTGCTTGTCAACCAAACCTATACACTTATAAACTAAAATTTAATATGTTTTATTAATATATGTGAAAATTGTAAAACATATAATTACTTTGTAACAGAGGAAAAGAGTACTATCTAAAGAACTAAATTATGTACAGTATTTTTGGCATCTATTTATATATTCTTGATATTATCAAAGCCGACAATCTCGCGCGAAAAAAATCTTTAACGTGTATATAAATGTAAAGATGATTCTTCGAACCAAACAATATTTTGAAATCCAAACCCTAGAATACGTATCTGCTGAAGCTACTAGTGAATCTGAGAGGCAACAAGAGAGCTCCACGGTGAGACCTTTCATGTTCAACAATCTTACTCTACACTTCTCTAAATAATTTCAAAAACAATGTAACCCTAATCAATTAAGCTATATTTCCTGTTCTCTAAGTTCCTCCTGCTTAGATTTCTTCTCTGTTCTACTTTAGAATGTATTCATGCTCACTTTACTCCATAACAATGTTGCCTATGCATTCTAACTGAAGATTCAAATAGCTTTTGTGTTAACCTTTTAGTTTCGTACTGTGATGCAGATCTTGTGTGTGAACGTGAAGCAAAACAATGAGCGAGAGAGGAACATCAGGTTGCAGAACCGAAGAGGACATGATAAGCTTCTTACCGGATGACTTGCTGTGTCAGATACTCTCTCAAAGACAGGTGTTATGACTAGTGTTTTGTCCACCAGATGGAGAATTGTCTGGCTTTCGACACCTCTCTTGGATTTGCACACTGATGATTTCCCTAGTTTCACCGCCTTGGCGAGCTTCATCTCCCGTTTTCTAGATGGCTCATCATGCTTACACAAGCTCAAACTTGCTTTCGGCTCTGGGAGACCTACTCAAGATATCTCTAATGAGTTTCTGAGATTATCTTTTGACTTTGAGGAAATTATTCCAGATATCTCTAATGATCCCGCTTACTTGATGACGCAATGGCTCAACAATGCAGTTACACGTAAAGTTCAACATGTAGATATCTTATATCCTATAGAAGATTACTTATATCATGTGCGCATGATGAGGATGGCACTAAGCATCTACACCTGTGAGACTCTAGTATCCTTGAAACTCTGTAACGTGTCTTTGGCTGATTCCGAGTATTTTTCTCTACCTCGTCTAAAGATCATGCATTTAGTAGGCAACGACTACAATAATGATGCCTTTCTTGAGAAGCTTATCTCATCTTGCTCGGTTCTTGAAGAGTTAACAGTTGTTAGAAACAGAGAGTACGACGACCTCAGCGTTTTACAAGTTTGTTCTAAGTCATTAAAGAGTCTTGTGGTTGATCTCGATGGTATAAAGAGTGACTCCAAAGATTGTAGGGTTGTTGTGATTGATGCTCCTGGACTCAACAATTTGAGACTTAAAGATAACGAGTTCACAAGTTATGTAATAAGGAATTTAGGTTCATCTGCCAAGGTAGACATTGATGTCAGTTTTAATGTGAATAGAAGTGGAGTGATAAGATTCTTCACCATGCTCTCGTGCGTACGGGATATGACTAGAAGCTCCTCAAATAGAAGTGTAATGAGAAGTTTCTTCACCATGCTCTCAAGCGTAAGGGACATGACTATAAGTCAAACAACTTTAGAGGTATACATATATTTACATTATGTGTGTGTCAATGGATTTGATTAGTTGAGCATTTTGAATGAGAAGTTTTTTTAATGTGTTTGCAGGGCTTATGTGTCTACTTGAAACATGAACCAGTGCCTCAGTTTCCTTACTTGATCAGATTACATGCGGTCTTGTATAACTCTGATTTAGGAAATTTGCCAAACATTCTTCAGATCTGTCCAAATCTCAAATCCCTTGTCTTGGTGATGAAACTTTACCTTTTATATTATATATGGTTTTATTCACATCTATAGATGTTATAAACTCATCTATATTTCTTGAATGGTTTTATATGCAGGAGTTGAGTAATCATAAGGAGGAGGAACTATTTGTTCTCTCACCATCATCATCAGTTCCAGTATGTTTAAGATCATCCCTGGAGTACGTTGAGATAAAAACACCGATAAGAGGAGCTGTAGCTGAAATCGAACTAGTGAAGTACTTCCTGGAGAATTCGGCGGTACTCAAGAAGTTTACTTGCTTGCGTCTTAGGAGAATGAACGAAGAGTCAAACATTTCCATGGAACTCTTGAGACTGAGAAGATGCTCTCCTTTTTGTGAAGCTGTTGTTAAACTTGAAGAGTTAGATGAGACTTTTCTCGAACTATTATGAGATACTATCTTTTTATGTATCACTTGCAGTTTCAATTTTAAGAACAATAATTGGATTGCTTCATCTTCAAGTCTATTTTTTGGTTTGAATCGGTTTGGTTGGAGTTTATTAGTTTGTTGGTTTTGTGAAGAAGGAATCAGGACTGGAGTTTACAATGGTTTGGAAAATCATATATTGCTTCAGTTGAGATTTGGTTAGGTCTTTGATGAAAAGTAATATTAGTAAGCAAGCTTTTTAGGTCATGTCTGGAAAAGCTGCAGACTCTTCTAGAGAGCTGTCCAAATCTAAACTCACTCGTCTTGGTGCTGGTAATGACTTTCACACCCATAAAGGAATCTGTTTTCTTAGTTACTAAAAAAAGGGATCAGACTCAGAGTAGCATTTTCAAGTTGATTTGTTAGACTGCATTTGGATTAATGTTTTTTTTTGGTTGTTGAATTTTCTATTATGATGATGTCTTTGTGAGATTTTTAGCCACTAGTTATGGATGATGTTTGAGAATTCTATAACTATACAACTTTGTTTGTCTTCTCTTAAGCCAATATCTGCACCAGCGGCAAGTTTAACATCCTTGATTTTCCTTATACTATAAAGATCGTATAAAAGTACTGCACACTTTCTTTAATATTATTTTAAAAAATTAAATTAAGTACTGTATTTTTCAACATTTAATTAATATATTCTTGATGTTATCCAAGCAAACAATCTCGCGCGAAAAAAATATTACCTTTATATACTCTGAAGATGATTCTTCGGAAGCAAACCATATTTAGAAATCCAAACCCTAGAAGACGAATCTACTGAAACCACTAGTGAATCTGAGAGGCAACGAGAGAGCTCCAGTGCGGTGAGACCTTTCTTGTTCAACAATCTTACTCCACACTTCTCTAAATAATTTCAAAAAAAAATATGAAACCCTAAATCCATTAAGCGATGTTGCTTGTTCTCTAAGCTTCTCCTGCTTAGATTTTTTTCTGCTCCAGTTTCCAAAATAGATTCATGTTGCCTATGCATATTAACTGAAGATTCAAATAGCTTTTGTGTTAAGAATCCAGTTTCGTAATGTGATGCAGATTTTGTGTCTGAACGTGGAGCAAAACAATGAGCGAGAGAAGAGTAACATGTGGCAGAACTAGAGAAGACAGGATAAGCTTATTACCCGATCACTTGCTGTGTGAGATACTCTCTAATGTTCGTACAAAGATAGCTGCTAGGACTAGTGTTCTGTCTACCAGATGGAGAACCATCTGGCTTTCGGTACCTCTTTTGAAATTGTACACTCGTGATTTCCCTAACTACACCGCCTTCGCACGCTTCATCTCCCGATATGTATCCAAAGGCTCATCATGCTTACACAAGCTCAAACTTGTTTTTGCCTTTGGGAGAGCCAGTGATCAAGATACCTCTAATAGTGAGTTATGGAAGTTTGCTCTTAAAAGTGCTCATCTTGATCCCACTTACTTGATCACACAGTGGATCAAGAATGCAGATAAAGTTCAACATCTAGATATAACATTCTCATTTCCTTGGGATATCGATGCAGAGATGATGCCACTAAGTATCTACACCTGTGTGACTCTAGTATCCTTGAAACTCCATAGTATCTCGTTGGCAGATTCTGAATATGTTTCTCTACCTTGTCTCAAAATCATGCATTTAGCAGACAACGTTTACGCTAATGATGCCTTTCTGGAGAAGCTTATCTCATCTTGTCCGGTTCTTGAAAAATTAGTAGTTGTTACATATGAAGAAGATTCAAAGTATGACCTTAGGGATTTACGAGTGCGTTCCAAGTCATTAACGAGCCTTGTAGTTGAACTCCATGCTAACAACTATATGGATAGTGAGGACACTGTAAAGGCTGTTGTGATTGATGCTCCTGGACTTACCAATTTGAATCTTAAAGATCACCAATCGACAAGTTTCGTGATAAGCAAGCTAAGTTTATCTGCCGAGGTGAGTGTTAATGTCAGTTTTGATATGCCCTTTGGCACGGATGTGATTGACTCCTCAAAGAGAAGTCTAGTGAGAAACTTCTTCACCATGCTATCTACCGTAAGGGGCATGACTCTTTGTGAAATAACTTTACAGGTGTGTGTGTGTGTGTGTGAATGGACTTGTACTAAGCATTTTGAATGTTTCCTTGGATGACAAGTTATGTGATCATTGTGTGTGTGTGTGTTGCAGATCATCTCTCTCTACTTGAAACACGAACCGCTGCCACAGTTTCCTTACTTGATGTGGGTTAATGCGTACTTCTGTAACTCCGACTTGGGAAATTTACCAAACATTCTTCAGAGCTTTCCAAATCTCAAATCACTAGTCTTGGTGATGAAACCTTTAACTTTTATATTATATTAGTTTTTCTTCACATCATATCATGACACAATTCTTGAATGATTTATATATGCAGGAACTTGAGGAGTTTAAGGTGAACGAAGTACTTATTCTCTCATCATCATCAGTTCCAGAATGTTTAAGATCATCACTGGAGTGCGTTGAGATATGTACACCGATAAGAGGAGCTGTAGCTGAAATCGAACTAGTGAAGTACTTCCTGGAGAATTCGGCTGTGCTCAAGAAGTTGAAGATGCGTTTGCATCGTGGGAGAATGAACGAAGAGTCAAACATCTTGATGGAACTCTTGAGATTGAGGAGATGCTCTCCTTCTTGTGAAGTTGTTGTTGAATTTGAAGAGTTAGCAGAAGGGACCTGTCAAAGTATAAAGAGATACTACAACTTTCTTTAACACTTGCAGTTTCAATTTTAAGAACAAGAAATGGTTTCGCTGGTTTTAGAATGGACAAGTGTTTGTTCTTTTTTTCAAGACCAGCCTAGTAAACATTTAAGACTCATTAGCAGTAGATTCTTCAGTTTGGTTGGAGTTTATTTATATTTTCAGTTTGATGGTTTTGTGAAGAGGAACCACCAGGATTAGATTTTACTCTGGTTAATTTGGAGAAAAAAAAATTGTTTCAATTGAGATTTAGATAGGTCTTTGATGAAAAATAATATTCCAGTTCATATTTCGAAGTTAGAGGAAACTTATTTCATGCTTAAGAGTAATGGTTAATCAATAAAAATGATAGTAAAGTAGTTTCATGATTCAAAAAAAGCATTCTTTCTCAATCCAGCAATTTTCGTACTGAACTTACATAATAGCTATAAAGTTGCAATTTAGATAAAAACAAAACCGGTTTCTTTCATCCAAAACTCCAAACTTCAAAACTTAGGCTCTGCCCTTTCCTTTTCCTTTGCCCTTGTTGTTGGAACCAAATTGCTTGCCCGAGTTGAATTGCCTATGCACAACATTCATCACACGGTTCAATCACAAAAAAAGAATAGCTTATCACATCATTGACCTCAAAGAAGAGAGAAAGAAAAGACTCACTTCTTGTTAGCACCACCACCGGAGGGTGACTGACCTCCAGATTTAGGGCTCTGGTTAGCATTCATAGGACTCTTTCCACCACCCTTTTTAGCTGCTGGGTGTGGTGTAGCTGGTTTTGCTTTCTTTGCTGAAAGAGGTGTTTTGGAAGCAGCAGAAGCAGATTCATTCGGCCTCTTCTTGTTGTTGGACACCTCAGGCTTCTTAGGGGTCTCGTCATCTTCATCCTCAGAATCATCTTCTTCCTCTGAATCATCCTCGTCAACATCCATCTACAAAAAATCATCACCATAGAGAATTGTCATCAATATATTATCAAAGGTTTAAAGAACCACAAGTCATATAGTCAGATATAACCACTCACTCCTTCCTCAGAGTCTGATCCATCCTCTTCAGAATCATCATCCTCGTCTGACTCAGGCTTCACTTCAGCAGGCTTGGTGGTGGCCCTTGGTTTTAAGTCAGCATTGACAATGTTCGAGCCACCATTGGCTGTTGCAGGAACTGCAACAGCCTCCTCCTCTTCTGAGTCAGAGAAGTCCTCCTCTTCGGGCATGTTGGGAGATCTGTAACCGGTAAAGTGGACACTTCCGCTCTCCAAACTGTGGGAAAGCTCAAACTCTTTCTCGAAGATGAGATCGAAGTTGATCTGAGGAATGTTGCCTTGAGAGAGTGTTCCCAACACAAGCTTCTGCCCACCAACGGTCACGTACAACAAAGCAGTTTCTCCCTTCTTCGCTTTCTCAAGTGCTGCCTATTAACAATAGAGGTAAAAACAATTTAAAAAAAAAAACTGTATAAACTAAATCAAGAAACTGAATTTAAATTATATAACGAACCTGGGACACGTGGATGATTGTTTCAAAATCAGGCTTCACTTTAACTGACTTCCCTGCCAGAACTTCAACTCCTAATAATCACATCCAAGAAAATAAAATCAAACATGAGTCCAGTACTCCAGTTCCACGGATTAATCACTACATCTAAGACTAAACAGACGGAAGAAGATACCAAATAAGCTAAAGGCAGGTAAGTATAAACAACTGGTTTTAACGTGTTGTAAATTAAAACACAAGCTCTAAGTATGAACATGTTGTAATTAAAAGACAGAGATACATAGAAAGAAGAATCATACCCCAGAATTCCATTGTTTGGTGGTTTTGAAAGAGAGATTGAATGAAGAAATTGCAGCGGAAGAGGATGAAGAGAGGTGGAGGTTTAGGGGGGCAATTTATAATACAGAGAGAGGTTTAGGGTTTTTGTGTTGAGCTCCAACGGCGCCGTTTCGGTTGCGCGTAACGTAATGCTAGAATATAACTGTGAATATTGCGTTAATTAAACTCACGTTTTTGAAATTTCGTATTTTATATAATTATTATTTACATATTTTGGTAAAGATTCTCATAAATTAAAGATTGTCTTCCTCATTAGAAGAGAAGTAAAAAAATCTTAGTTTTTTTTTTTAAATTACAGCTGTGTTACGTATTTTTATTAAAATACTTTTGAGCTAATTTGCTAGATAGATAAAATTGGAAGTGTAGTTAAGAAACTATAATTTTGACGTAATTGAATCGGTGATATTTAATCCTCACATGATCAGGTATATCTTTTAATGCAACAAGTTTCCGGTAAAACATGAAAAATGGTTTCGACTCCAATACGGATCCGGATTCAAATTTCATTGGCCACTGGGAATCAGTATTTTGGTATTGTTAGAGACAGAGAACCGACACATGGACCGATAATGTAAGCTGTAAACATGTGGTTAATCTGGATCTCTTTCTATGGACATCAGGATACCTTGTATAATTAAAAAAACATGAAAAATGAAAATAAATGTTGGTGTAAACTTACGAAAAATAGAACCACCTCATTTTAATATTTACAGCATAAGAAAATACTATACGCAGTAAATGTATGGTATGAAATAGAATTTTTTCCAATCGGTGTTTTGAAATCCGATTCAGAACTGGGTTGAACCGGTAAATCTGGTGACTCAAAATATATCTGGTCTGGGTTTTGTAAAAAATCTAAAATTTAAAAACCTGCAAAAATCTGGAAAAAAAACTAAAAACTTGATACCGGTTGAACCATTAGTTAGACAAATAAATAAATTTTTACTCTTTTTAGTTTTAGTTATGTTTTTAGATTATGTTTTCTATTCTAAATTTCCAATTAAAAAGTTTGATTTTTAATTTATAGTTATTATCGTTTTCATCTTCTTCCTCTGGTGACCTCTACGACTATGTATCTATGTTTTCTTTTTTTTTTTTGCTTTCGATTATTTAGTTTATCATAAATCCTCTATATATTAATCCTGGAACACTACAACATGTTTTGTAGTCACGTGTCATCACCAGGATGATTCTTATAAATTCTTACGAAAATAATGTGGTTCATACAAATATATATTATTCTTTTTATTAAACTAGTTATCACATTGATTAGTAGTCTTAATTTATTTTCTTAAATAAAAAGTACGTAAGTTTATTTCCTTAAACAAAATCTACGAAATTATCTAATATGATTAACGTATATATGATAATTAATGATTATAAATCATACATATCGATAAAAAAATTTGTATCTTCTATATTTTTTTAATTTGATATTATTAAAAAAATTAAAATCACATTAAGAATATATTAAAAGATATATTGTTTTCATATATGTTATATTTTGAATTTTTTAAAACATCTATAAATTATGAAAATGGTAAGATGTTATTAAATTGTTATTTTTTAGAACGTAACCCTATCCGAAACGAAATATTTCGGATATCGAATATATCCAAACCAGATTTATATACTTAAATATATTAATTATTTTAAAATTTTAATATCTAAGAATACAAAATATATAAGATGTTATTAAATTGTCCAAAATACTTGAAAATATATACAAATAGTTAAAAAATACATGTTTAAAATATTTAAATGATACTCAAAATATCAATACTTCAAATATCTATTGATTTCTCATCCGAATATTTAAGCTAAACCAAATTTTATGTTAAGTTTAAGTATTTTAACTTACATTATACACATTTATATGTTATAAATAATTTTTATTTTTATATTTTGCAAAATTTAAAATATATATGAATTTTATTTTATTTTTTTAAAATTAAATGAGTTTTCTGAGTCCAAACCCAAACGGAACCCGCATATCTGAACTGGATCAAACCAAAACAAACCGAACTAAAACAAACTAAACCAAATGGCATCTGAATGTTCACCCCAAACCAATTTTTTTAAAAAATATTGATAATAAAATATGTTCTAGTTGTGATATTTAAATATAACATATTTCAAAGAACTCACTACGCGTATGGCGCAGATTATCGTCTAGTTTCTCTTATTGTATGTTCTAACCCAAACGGAATCCGCATATCTAAACTGGATCAAACTCACAAAAAATTGAAACATAACTGAACCGAACCAAAACAAACCGAACCAAATGGTATCCGAATATCCATCCCAAACCAATTTTTTTTTTAAAAAAAAATCTTCATAACAAAATATGTTCTAATTGTAATATTTAAATACAATATATTTTAAAGAATTCACTACGCGTATGACGCGCATTATCATCTAGTTTCTCTTATTATATGTTCTAAGTTCTATATTTTTCTAACTAAATTTTCTTTTTGTCGTGAATGAAAGTTAATGGTTTTATTCAAATTATTTGTGCAACACCATATGACTTGGATCATGTTATGCCGTCTTTTCATGTGTATATTGTTTTGTCGTTAATCACATTAGAGATTTAAATATTTATGAATTTTATCTCTTGATTTTTATTTAGATGTCATTATTCTTAATATATCACAAAAAAATTAGTAGCCTAAACTATTTTTGATATTTTGTATATTTATACATTTATGTTTAAAAAAAATATTTTACTTTAGTTTCTATATATTTATTTTCATAACTAATATATTATTGTAATAAAATTAATGTATTTGCTAATCTGCGGACGACCCAGTGACCTAATTACCCGATAAATCATCCGATTCAGTGTTGGATCGGGTTTCAAAACTCTGCTTCCAATATACCTTGTATTCTATTACTAATCTCAGTCACTCTATTTTACTTCACCAAAATATATTAGGATACCAACCTCATTTCAACTCTAAATAATAAATCATATCTTAATTCATTCCTAGCCCCTAAATATTAAACTGTAAAAGCATACATAACCTTCAACTTTAACTTATAAATACTGAAAAATTAATAAAAATATATATATTTCATATTGCCGAAATAGTACCGGATTCTAACCCCATACTATTTAAACTTTTTTGGAGCAATTTTGACTGAACTTGGAGGAGAAAAAGCAGATGAATCAAAGGATAAAACATAAACCTAAATCACAACTGCAAACATCAAGTTGAAAGAATCATTCCAAGCCGCAGACACGATATATATATCAAATAAAAAAGGAAATGGAATATTACGAGCTTCTGTTGTCCCGTTTAATAATCTCCTCACTAAAACCTTAGTGTTCTCAGGCTTCTAATGGTAAACGGCGTCCCGCCCCGCACCACAATTAACAGTAACAAAAATCTTTACATATATCTGATATCACTAAAATTATTCTAACGAGTGAATTACTCTCTCAAATAAGAGGTTCAGTTGTAGTACTTAGAGATCGAATTCACAGGAAGCTAGGGACACAAAAGATGTAATCCTTAGTGATTATGCTAGCTTGAAAAGGCTTTAAATGTAAATTGCAGTTGTGAGCAATAGTAAGTTGCTCAAGAGATTGGTTTATGTTTTAAACAATAAGGAAAAGTAGTTAGATTCAAGTTTGCTATTGAGATAATCAGGATTATAATGCTATAGATGCTTAATAAGTTGCATGCATGATATTAAAGAGCTTCGACTCTTAGACAAGTCCATAGCTTTCGTTTCTTATACTCGTCCACTGATCTGATGCCGACAATATCGATCGATGTTTTGACAATAATATTGATTGATATATGTTTGTCGTCGATTGATTACGCTATAGGAGGACAGAGAACGTGTGATAGATGAAAAAAATCAGATGCTTCACCAAAGACACCAGGACAGAGAACGTGTAATAGAAGAAAAAAATCAGATATGTATTATTTTATAGAGGAGAGAAATCAAATCTAAGTTATAGAGTAGAGAAATCAGATTTGTGTTGTACAAAAAAAAATATTATTTGTTTTTATAAGGCGTCGATTGAGATGAGATTAAACGATTGGGAAGATGACAAAACCAACGATGATTTTTTAAGTTTCAAAGATTTAGAAGACGATAAGATTTTATGTCTCGGAGAAGAAGAAAAAGAGGATATAAGAGGTAATGTTATCATTATTATTATTATTTTTAGTAAACTTAGTGAAATTTAGTTAGATATTCAGTTAGAATGTTAATGGTTAGTTAAGGGTTATATTTGTAAAATGAATAGATGAAAAGTGTGTGAAATCAAAATGTGTCTTTTTGTGATATTCAAAACTCATAATGTGTCTGAGGGAATAATTTTCTCTATATTGTGTCTGGGTTGAACATCAAATAATATATTGAACACCATCGAGCCTTGATAGTTTCCAACGTTTCTACCGACTAAACTCAAGGAATTAGCGCGTAATACAGTAAACATTTTGAGAATAGTATTATACATCTATACATCTATTCTATTAAAATAGGAACACGACCTATTGTTATAAGTGTTGTTCAACTTTTTTAATACAATTTCTTAAAAAAATTACCAGTCATTAAGAAAATGTTATAAAAAATGCAAGTATAACTAAAATAACAAAAATACAAAATTTAAAAAGAATATAAAATAAAAATATACCTACCTTTTTAAAGCGGGTCACAATCTAGTATTTTTCTTAATGCCTCTTCATGGATTACTTGATTTCCAAGTTTATATGTTAAACTATAAGAAAGAATCTGAATATTCAAAAAACATATGGACAAAACCACGTTAGCTTAAAAATGTGTTTCCACAAATATTTATAATCTAGTGTTTCCACATCACAATATACCTAACACAAGAACCCGAATAATATTTCTTCGTTGAATGGCGGACGTTATCTAATTGAGAACTATTAACTAAATAACTATAGAATTAATTGATGTAGGCTTCGATGTCTGTACACCTTCGCAAAACTCCACTTGCTACACAAGTGCATGGCTCCTTCACACGATCACCAACTAGTCAACTACCACACAGTGCGTCTTAACAATCTAATGAAGTTAAGTGACAAAAAAAAAAAGAAAAAACAATCTAATGAAGTCATTTTGAAAGTTAATAGTTCTATGCTCTCTATGTATATATGTTTGACGTTTTTATAATAAATAATTACAAGCTTTCAATTTAACGATATATCCAAAAATTATTTTTTAAACCATAATTTATATATATTTTTATTAAAAATATATATTTTTATTTTAAACTCAAGTCTTATTCAACCGCTTCATTTGCATATTCTATAAGCACTCTCCTACTCAATTGTTTGATCTTTCATTCTCCGACCTACCACCCCACTCCACTACTGGGTTCTACATTAGCCTCTTTTTATTAAAAGATTTTTGAGGGTCTAATCTTAGCCATTTGTCTTATATCATCTTCTCGAATAATATCAATTAACACGATAAATGAAGTTATATGTATCTTGGCCTTCTCGTAAGCAAGCGAACCTTACTAGCTATGGTGGAAGTCTACCATAGACGTATGATATTAGGACAGTGCACAGAAAAGCCTACCACCAACAGACTATTCTTAAGGCACCATGATCTTGAAACAGCGGCGAAATCGGAAGCATCATCATACTCACATGAGTTGAAAAAAACTAAATTTCCTTCAAACGTTAGCTCTAACCAGCCCGGATGAAACCCGCATACACAAAAAAGGTATTGAATCCTGCCCGCAGGGCGGCGGGCTCCCACCTAGTTAACCAATAAAGCGACAAAAACATGACATTTTAAGTATTGTAATAATAATCATTTAAATATTTTGAGACTATATTTTGGTCTTACATTAATCGTTAAATGATTTGTTTTACCGGTGAACTAGACCATTGAACACAGAACCAAAAAAAAAAGAAAAAAACTATTAACGAGAGAGTCATGGATCCTTCAAGCCAAGCAAATGAAGAAGAAGCAGCTTCTTTGCTCTTAGAGCAAGTGATCCCACCAAATCTTCTGAAGAAATCAGCAGGTGATGATTCTTGTTGCATCTTCAGACTCCCTCACACTCTAAGGCGAGTCAACGACACAGCTTACGCACCCAAGATCGTCTCAATAGGCCCTTATCACCGTTCGGATGATAAAGAACATGAACATCTCAAGATGATCGAGGAGCACAAGAAACTTTATTTGGAGTTCTTCGTGTCAAAGACCACGAAGAAGGGGGTCAATCTAAGTCACTTAGTCGAGGCTGCCACAGAACTGGAACCTGTCATAAGAGATTCTTATTCCGAGAATCTTGACCTTAATAAAGAAAAACTGATCAAGGTGATGATTCTTGATGGTTGTTTCATTCTTATGTTGTTCCTTGTGGTTTCAAGAAAGATCAAATACAGAAAACTCAACGATCCAATTTTCAAGCTGAGATGGATACTGCCGACTCTTCGGAGTGATCTTCTCCTTCTGGAAAACCAGGTTCCTCTCTTTCTTCTTAATAAATTTTTGGAGATCTCAAAGTTAGCTCCATCCACAAGCTTAAACGAGATGGCTTTCACATTCTTCAACTATTCGTTAAGAAAACCACAAGCCTTTTGGGACAAGCATAAGAATATTCAGGCACACCATCTTCTTGATCTCATTCGTAAGACTTTCATACCCATCCCGTCTCCACCAAACACCCAAAGGCAATGCTGCATCGACATTTCCAGTTGTCCTTGGGAAAAATCAACACTTCAAAACACTTGTTTAACTAAGATATGTCGTTCAAAAGAGAGTACTGGAGCCCAAACAACACCATCTCCTAGCCCTTTTCTTGGCCTAATTGTCTCAGCCAAGAAACTTCGACTTCGAGGAATAAAGTTCAAGCGGAGGAAGAACGTAGACACACCATTAGACATAAGTTTCAAGAACGGTTTGCTTGAGATACCATTACTAGTCTTTGATGATTTTATAAGCACAGTACTAATCAACTGCGTCGCCTTCGAGCAGTTTAATATGAAATGCTCAACGGAGATTACAAGCTATGTAATTTTCATGGGTTGCTTGATAAACATAGAAGAGGATGCAACCTTCCTAGTCGAGAAAGGGATCATAGAGAACTATTTTGGGACGGGTGAACAAGTTTCTTTATTCTTCAAAAACATCGGGAAAGACATCTCTATCAGCATATCCAAAAGCTATTTGTCAAAGGTATTTGAGAGAGTGAACAAGTACACTTCACAAGGATACCATGTACATTGGGCAGGGTTCAAGTACACACATTTCAACACTCCATGGACATTTTTATCATCTTGTGCTGCTTTGCTGCTGCTTCTACTTACCATAACTCAAGCCTTCTTTGCAGCCTATGCTTATTTTCGTCCTCCCAAGAACAACTGATGAATGTATGTGGCCCTAGTCTCTTTTTCAAGCGGTACAGAAATCTTTTGTAGTTTACCTTTTGTTTGAGAAATTTTATCATCCAAGTTGTTAATTATTGAGAGATAACAAACTTATTTCACATTGAAAATTAGACAAAGATTGTCTAATATATAAAAAGATATTCAAATCTAATTAATATGAGCTCTTTTGGAATGAGAACCAAAAGTAAATTCATTCGGGTTTACCTATTAGATCCAAAGTGGACAATATCATACTAATCCGATAATATAGAGTTGGACATGAGATTTTACAATTCCTTATACCTATAATTTACTGCCTCAGCCTTCTTAAATTGTGTTGCACTAGAGACTGATTCTGCATATTCTTCAAACCACTTAAGGAGCTACCAAATTCGTGAGTCAGTTTGATATTTCCCATAGAATTTTGATGAAAAATTATCACTGCAAATTCTCATTGAACTTTTTATCTTAGAATAAAAATAGAATATTGGGCTGGAGTCTTATTAGGCTGAAAATGCATAGTGGATGATTCGTTAGACTGTAGCGGTGAAAAATTAAGTCGTATAATTTGTGTTGTAGATTAGTTAGATGTATTTAGTCGTATAATTTGTGTTGTAGATGAGTTAGATGTAGTAGTTGAAAATTGGTTGTTGATGACATTTATGCCGATTTTTTTTTTAATGTAGTTCAATTGGTTGTATACTTGTATCCATAAGTTTTCGGTAGTAAATATTTTTAAATAAAATATTTGATGTATATATAAAATAACTTTTTATAAATTAATTTCTATTAATAAACAAATTAGAAATTATCAAAGTTTATTATACTTTACAAAAATAATTTAATGTAATATGTAAATAACTTTTGTTATTTAAAAAATTCAATAATATTAAAATCACTCGAAAGCAAATAAGAATTATTTATAACTTTTGAAAACTATATTAAAATTATATTTAAATAAAAATAAGGTTTATCTATGATTATATAATAAATTTTATATTATAGATGGATTTTCTACAGATTTTAGAACCTAAATAATAAAGATGTAAGTTTTTGCCTAAAGTATATAATAAAAACGTCTTTATCTTTTTATATAGCTTTAAATATAAATTTAAATTATTTCTTTAATTTTTATTTTTTCTATATACTTAAAAAAAATACCAATCATGCTTTACGTCTATTTCTAAAGTTAGAGTCACACAAAAATGGTTGTAAATATCTGTTTATTAAAAAAACGTTTTATGTGAAGTAGAAAAAAATATATAACTATAGCATCTATACATCTATAGCAAAAATTATGTAGATAAAATTTTACAAAACAAAAAAAATAAGTTACATCATGATTGGTAAAGTTTGATGATTAGAAATAAATAAAATAAAATAAAAAGAATAAAACCCAACTTGTCTCTAATATAAATAACAGTTAAAAATATTATCTTAACCAACTTGTTTTTGAATAATATTCAGAGAAAAAAAAATATCTGCAACATTAATTGTGTTATCACTTTAAGCGGAGGTTCATTTTCTAGACTTCTTTAGACTGAATCAGATGTGTAAGCAAAACGAGTTGTCTCTGGCTATCTGAATAATAAGTAATTTTGACGACACCTTTGCTAATGCTCGCTGCTCTGAGACTTGATTTTCCCCATGACGCCTTTAATTTCTCTCGCCAAACATGATAATCTCTTGTCTGGAAAACATATTTTCTTGAGAGGAAAGTCTTTGATTTTGTGGAAGTTAGAATCTGCTCAGAAAAAGCTCCACCAAGCATTCTCGATATATTTTTCCTAGATAACTTTTACTGATATCATAAAATATCCATGATATCATGATTATCGAGGTGAATGTAGATCCTGATATTACTGAGGGAAAAGTACATGCGTAGCCAATTCACTACAACTAAAAGAAAATTGAGGGAAAAGAAAGAACAATAAATAAAAATTGCCATAAATCAAACTAATTTATTCTTGCGAATTATTATCGTTTACTCGGAATCGCTGTCGTCGTCTCCGATGATAAAATCATCTACAGCGTTATATTTAGGTTTCGGTGGTCGCTTCTCGCCGGACTTCTTTTCCTCAGGCTTCTTTGGCGCAGGCGGCTTTGGCGGAGACGGTTCTGGCGCTGCAGTTGATCCTTCTCCTGAAATTTCACCAACTGCATGATGTCAACATTTAGTTTTTGTTACTCTTGCCAATACATAAAGGAAGATGCTTTTTGATTGCATGCTAAATATCGCATATTCGCATTTGAACGTGAAATAACAATGTCCCTTGAAGCTACATTGTCACTCACAGGATTTGACTGATGAACTGACAGCATAAATATTTTTTTACTCTTGCCAAAATGCGCATTCGCATTTGAAAGTAAAACAACTGTAATTGACTCACCCTCCGGATGTTCATTTCCAAGTGAACTTATTGTATCAAGGCTTCCAAAGCTTTCCACTCTGTCCAATGGCTTTTCCGCTCTAGGTTTCCTTTCATCTACGTGTGGGCAAGAAAACACTTGTGTTACTTACAGTGTGATATTTTTTTGACGTTATGTCAGTTTGCTGTACAAAAGCTTTGTCATAAACGCATTCAGCAAAGAAAATGAAAATAAAAATAGACTCACCTCCTGTGGTTTCGTACAACAACCACCGGAGTAGGTATATAAGAATAAGAATTGTTCCGAAGATGAAAGCTCCAATGATGATGGATCCTAAGACTATTTCGCGCAGCATAATCATCTTCTATATCGTGTTTTTTGGTGAGACCGATAACTTGCTTTTGTATACAATTTGATCAACCGAGAAGTGAGAATGCAAGTTTAATGGTAAACCATAAATTATATAATTATAAGAAGTAAAGCATCATCGCAGATGCAAGTGGGAACATAAACAGCTAAAATTTTTAAAAGGACATAACGTGGTCTATGGAACGGGTTGTCCATTTTTATTGATATGATGTGAGCTGGTGAACATGCAGTAAATATAAATATAAACGAGGACTTATATATCAAAACTCTTAGTTGGCATAAATTATTTGATTTGTCTTTTTCTATGATACAAGGTTTTGTAATATCCTATGATGCATTAAATATGTCTTTCTTCAAAAGAAAAGTACCACGAAATATGGTGTTTGTAGGCCAAAAAACATAACACCTAATAATATATTTAGCTATTACTGAAATTAAAAGGATATATTCACAAATGTAAGTAGGGTGAGCACAAAGCAAATGCAAGCATAATTTGCAGTAACTGTCATTTAAAATGTACATTACGGATATCTAAATTTTCATTTATTTTGTTTCGAAACTGTATGGATATCTAGAAATATGTGTGAATATAAATAATCAAAAAAATTGTTACAATTTTTTTTTCTAATATTTAGTTTACATGATGTATAAAATTTATAATGTCATTTTTATTATTTAATATTATGAATAATAACGTGAATATCCGTTTCTCAAAATTGTATACAAATTTGCTTTGTTTTTTTTTGTGTGTGTGTTTACCTTTTGTTTGACGATTTTTTTTGTTGCAGTAGTTACATGTATAATTTTACTCCCTCGGTCCTTTTAAATCGTATTTTACTTGAGATTCTGATAGTAGTTAATTCCATGCATATCCTTCAAAAACCACATAAGTAAGAGCTACCTAGTTGGCTAGTTGTCATGGCTTAAGTTATACACATAAGAGTGATTCAGTGTTCCTTAGCCAGAGAAGGATTCTCAAGAGCTACTAGCTTGGAACCTGGATGAAGTGCCCCGGTTGTTATGAAAGGCTTTGGTAGTGACATTCTAAACACAAACGATTCCTCTTTTTCAAGCATCGTATCATTGTTAATTCTGGAATAGAGAAACGTGTAATGATCACGTTAGGGATATAAGTGGGTCAAGACTCAAGACAAGATATATATTGGGATGATTGGTTGAGTTGTAAGTAGTGGTTTTAGCTTTAATTTTTATCTACAACCACTTAAGTTACCAATCATGATTTAAGAAGTTTTTTGAAAATAAAATCAATAAAATAAAAAATGGTTATAAAATTCTTATTTTCTAAAGAATATGGCTATAAGATTTTTTTTAAATATTGTTGTAAGAATATATTGCTTTTTTTAATATTTATCTTATTAAATTTTCACAGTTATACTAGATATATGTACATCAAAAAATCAATACTATTAAAATAGAAGCAATTTTTATCTACTTGAAAGTAGTGTAGGTTGTTCCATGTCATTTATTTTTATTATCCATATATTTAGCTTACCTATTATTTCTACTTATATTTAACTTAATTAATATTAAATATAAATCATGCCTAAAATTAAAGAGCTAACTAACTATTCTACTTTTTAAACTAATGAATTTAAATAATACTAATACGAAATTTAATAAGAAATTAATTATATTTTAGTTATTATGTAATAAATAATGATATGTATCTATTAATTTGTATATATACAGCTATATATTAATCCAGATGCAAAAAAATAAAAAAAATTTCTTCGAAACCCTCACTAAATATATAAAAATATAATTCTTATAGTTAGAATATTAAAATTATATATA